>VWZK01006656.1:1735-38402 GCA_013396935.1 Baryphthengus martii | reverse complement strand
AAAAAAAAAAAAAAAAAAAATCACATAAATCTGCAACCTCTTGTCTATTGCAACTCCAGAGGTAAAGAGCATCAAATAAAACTAGTAGGAGGTTGGTTGAAAATCAGTTATGAGTGGATGTAGGTAAACCGTAGAACTCTGTTTCAAGATAGAGTGTTAACAGATTCAAAGACAAGCTCAGACAAGTTCAAGGAAGAGAAATCTATTGTTTCTATAGATACACAGAAACAATGCCTGTCTCAAGACGATCTTGAATATTTTCTTTTTTTTTGAGTTCTAATAGAATAATGTCTGTGGATATTACGAATGTTTACTTCACTCTTACATTCTTTTCAAGCATCTACTTTTAGCCACTGTAAGAAACAAGATCCCAGACTGTTCTGACTCAGTGTGATCGATCTTATGTTCTTAGATTCAAGATATCGGACGCTGCAATTTCATCATAAGATGAACTCAGTTTAATTTAAGAATTAAGTAATTAGCTCTCCTTAGCTGTACAAAGATTATTTATTTGCAGTTGGTTGCTATGTTGTCTAGTGTGCAAATAGGCATATTTCTTGTTTTACTTACACTGGCAATTGTGAATGTTACGGTGGCGTATACTTGGGAACTGTGATGTGTAATATAAATATCTTTCCAGGAATAGTGTCGTATGTAAAAAAAAAAATCTCAATTAAAAGAACAAGCAAATATGTTTTTCTTACTCTTTCAGACAATTTCTGGACTGTCTTTATACTAATGTACCACATTCCAGTCCAGGCTTCCCATACCAACAGCCATTTTTCATGCTGAACTGATCATTTGCAGACACCAAGAAAACTTAAAACAATACTGAGAAATCATTTTAGCAAATTGTGGTCCAGACCAGGACTGGAGCTCTGTTCCCTTGAGAAAAAAGGCAATTCTCTTTTTCATATTTCTCCTCTAAGAGAGTTTAATTTATGTGAGAGAGACTCAGTGAACTGGGAATTCTTCAGATAGAGCTGTAGAAAACAACCATCACTTACCTGGCTGCCACCATTGATGGTTTCACCCAACCATACATGCTTATTGTCCTTGGAATTCTTGTTGACGTACCAGTTCTTGATGGGAATATGGCTAGGGTTGGCAAAGATGCAGGTCTCACCAGTGGCAAAGTCACAGTATGCTTTAATGGCATCTGCAGAGCAGCCTTGATTAGGATCAATCCAGTAGAAGCCTGCCGTGGAGGAAATAAATAAATGCCAACAATAGTTCACTCAGCCCAACGTTTGCATTCAGTTTATATTCGCTTGTTAGATACAGGAGCTCAGAGGGAGGTCATAAATATCACAACTAGGCACACTGTTAAGGTGACATCTGGGATAAAGACATATTTTAGACTGTTCATGTGTAAAAAACTGTGTTTGAAAGCTAAGGTTAAAATATTTGTGTGTTATTTTGAAAAAATATTGCGATAATCACAAAACGATAGAGCTTTTCACAATGTTCTTGTGTCTATTTTCAGCGGAGGCAGAAGGAACTTCTTCATTGGTCACTTTGTATTTTCACTGGATGGCCAAGGGAAACATTCATTAAAGAAAGCTAATAAGCTGGAAGCGCTCCCTGAACCAACCAGAAACGGCAAATAGCTGAGCACTAACATACCGCTGCTCCATTCTGGGTGGCTAAGTCTTAGGTCACGGCAGGTACGAGCTGGGTTCTTTTTGGAGCCTTCTGGGGTCAGCAGGGTCTCAATTTGGTTGTTCAGTGTTTTCAGAGTGGCATCAACTTCATAATCCTTGGGCCTGAGAGAAGGCTGATCAGCCCGGTAGTATTCTGCATCATAGCCAACTTCATATCCACCACCATTGGGACCGGGGGGACCAGGAGGACCAGGAGGACCAGGAGGACCCTGAAGTTTTTTGAAAGTGAAAGACAAGAAGCATTCTATTACACATCTATTTCTATCCATTAAATGCTTCCACAAATTCATAGTCCCAATAAACTCCTAGCACCTTTAGCTCTAATCTGAGGCAGCACATACGGGCTTGTCCTACGGTGACTACTGTGAGCTGCGGCAGTACAAGACGCACAGTGTAGGACTAGCACATCTTCTTTGTGTATTTGATGTCTGGCCATAAAGCATGAACAAGGATTTCAGGTTTAGGCCCATCAGGGAAATGTTTAATGTTAAAGAACAGACATCTGGAAGTCTTTTGTTTGTTTGTTTTGTTGCTGTTATTAATAAATAAAACTTTTTCCCTAAACTGCTAGGCTTTTGAAGTGATTTCTTCGTAACTGTGACATAAATGTGTTACATCAACAAGAAGTAAGTTATACTCACAGCAGGGCCTTGGCTACCATGAGAACCACGCACACCAGCAGGGCCAATAGGTCCAGGGAGACCATTACGACCATCTTTACCAGGAGGACCAGAAGGACCAGGTGGACCCTAAAAGGAAACTTGAACAGTTTAATGACAGTAGAAAACACGACAAATAGAGATTGTTATAAATGGGGGTGTACATATATATATATATATCGCACAAAAGGAACGGGAGCGTTATTTGAGTATGTTCTTAAACTCACATACCCTTGGGCCAGCGGGGCCGTTGTTACCAGGAGGACCTTGATCACCATGTTGGCCCTATTGGGAAAGATAGACGCATAGTCATTAGAAAAAGTGCAGTAGCACACATCCGTATTTGCATGATTCAACTAAGAGCTATAGTCAGGATGTGCACTTGGGCTCAGAGAATGGGAATCTACGTCTGAAGGCATTTATTATTGGACTTGAGGTATAAAATGCCTGTTTTGGGGAGGAAGGAGAGGAAGTGCAAAGAGGTATTTAAGGGGATAACCTAAAAAAGTCTCTATATTGTTTCTTCAGATTTTCAGAGAAGGCTTTAAAATAAACGTCTTAATTTCTAAAGGGGACACCAGAATTTAAAAGAAAGAAAATATACAAATTCATTCTGCTTCTTTGTGATATAAAGACTTTTAGAATTTCTGGCCAAAATAAGAAATAATGTTAAAACAAAGGCAGAGCTTTTTGAATTATCTGAAAGCCAAATGCAGTCAAGTTTCAGGGCAGCTAGCGGTACTCACAGTTCTAAAGCCAACTATCAATGGCAACATCAAAATTTGCCATTTTATGTGAAGAGTGTTGAGTGTTCAAGAGAATCTTACGGCCTTTAAAAGACGATGCAGAATGGTGTAAGTGGTATCTATCTGCTGGGTTGTGCATATTCAATTCCAGACTAGGGTGACCTTACTTCCCCCCCTTTTTTTTTTTCCTCTTTATATTCAAAATCCTGAAAACCATTTACTTACAGCAAGACCAGGAAGACCCTGCAATCCATTGTGTCCCTTCAAGCCAGGCAGACCTCTATGCCCCTTATCACCAGGTTCACCCTTCTCACCACGTGGACCTTGTGGGCCCTAGGAAGAGATACAGGCATTCAGAAGAATAAAAGAGAAGGCTTCAAGTATATACTACTATCAAAGCAAGAATTGAGCATGAGCTACATTATACCATAGGTTGGCTCTGATATCTATCTATACCTATCTATCTCTGTATATATCTATATATATATCTGTGTACATCCCGTTAACATACCCAGGAAGAATGTTAATCCCAAAGACTTCGGAATTAGTCGCATTGCTGATCAGGATTCTAGGTCTACAAATACTTACACCTCCTTAAGCACTACTTTTTGGGCTCATATCTTGAGCGCAGTCATGAGTCCTTATTAATAAAGCTTGTTTTCTCTTCTTTCATCAATGTATGTAATATATTCAGAAATCAGACTTACAGCAAGACCTCTTGGACCAAAAGCACCGGCGGGCCCAACAGCACCAGCAGGACCCTGAAATAGGAATAGACCACACGTGTGTCACTGCCATATAGTACACCTAATAAAGGTTCCATACTCAACACATCTCTGCAGAAAGCAAAGTAATTATCCACATACAGTAGAGGTTTGATGTATAATGCATATATGATGGACAAATGTTAGTCTTGGTCAATCAAAAAAAATTAAGGTCTCATCAACTTACAGGGTCACCACGATTTCCAGGCTTTCCAGAAGGACCAACTTGGCCATGAGGACCAGGAGCACCCAGAGCACCACTGGGACCAGGGTTACCAGGACCACCACGTTCACCCTGGGAATAAAGGAATGCAAAAGGAGAGACAGTGCGTTACTACTGACCTACACATATTGGAATATCGCTTCCATGATTATGAAATGAAAAAGAACAAATTACCTTAAAACCAGGAGCACCATCACGACCTGGAGGACCATCATTTCCAGGATTGCCCTGTTAGAATACCACCCAAAAAAGTTAAATTCAATTCCACAAACCTTCATCTCGCACAGAAATGTGTGTCAGTCTAATTGCTTCCATGAGAGTAAGACAACATTGAGATGGGACAGCATAAATCTTGAAGATAACAAACTCTTCCTTATGCATGCCACTCTCAAGTCCCTTAAATATATTAATGTTCTCAGAAAACTAAGATGGTTCTCAGATAGTTTAGATTTTACAAATTCAGTATAGAAGAAAATCGTTATACTTCTCTAAATGAAAAGGTCAAGACAATAGTGGTCCTCATCCAGCTTATACTCTTGTAAAACAGACTTGTAGGTGAAAAATATCATGGCTGAGAAAAGGATTTAAACAGTAATCACAGCTAAAACACTTTGCTGTGGTACTTCACAAGCTTAAATGGCTCCCTTTGCGAATGGTGATTTTCCTTCAACTGTTTCACTGTGTGCACTAGCAATCCTTTTCCTTCAGAAAACTTCCCACAGAACAGGAAGTTTCTTTTTTATTACTATTCTCTGTTCTCTTTGAAATCCTCCAAGTCTCAGGACTTACAAGAGTCCTGTATTAACAATGCTTCAAATTATCAAATAAGCTTCCCTGATAAGGCTCAGAGAAAGCTTTATATATAGTTATCCTGACAAGAGCCAAGATGACATGTTAATATTTTACTTTAACTGTTCTTAAAGTATAAATCACATCTAGCCACTGTATGGCTACCCTTCTTTGAGGTCAACTACGAACTTGGATGGTTAAATTGGACGGGTAAGTTTATTTGCTGCTCTATGAAATGCTAGGAGCGGGGCCCTGTCCTCCATGTAATCACTCAAGAGGCAGGGCATTAGAGGGAGCAATGTGATCCACTCCAGTGTTCCCTTTCTGCACAGGACTTGGCTTCTTCAGGGTGTCTTAACCTGCATTGATTATCCACAGCTCAACAGATACTTCAAGTTCTGTGGCGAGGGAACGCGCATCGGGAAATGTTATGTCGCTCAGTCACAATACTAAAGCGCATCTGTTTTGTTAGGACTCCAGAGCTCAGTGTTGCACATATAGCTGAATGTTGCCAATAACTGAATTCCAACATTTTGTGTAATGTGCTTTCTGAGTGGGCCTTAGGTAAAAAACCACTTTGTCTTTCACACCACAAATGACTAGATCCCTCAAGCGAACATGAACACAATTTTTAGACTTCCCTGAAAAGTACGTATATTGCATCTAACATGATGTTTACGAAGATTTGCTGATAACAAGTTTTTCTGATATATTCTCCTCTATAGCCAAAACCTTATCTCCTGGCATGTACTATTTTTCACAGCTCCAACAATGAAGTAATCTTTTCCCCACTCCATCTTTCTTGACAATTCAGTAAAAACTTGGAAGATTCTGACAGTGACTCCGGGATCTATTTCAGACACGACTTGTGTCTTTGAATTTGTTGCCGAGTTGGGCATAGGAGGGAAACACATGTCTATTAGAATCCTGCTTCAGGGAAAACCCTGAAGACACCAGAAAGTACAAGTTTGCTAGCAGAACAGCCTCCAGTTGCATTCATGTTTTCTGTGTGTTTGGCTTTGGCTCAAAATAAAAGCAAAGCAATCCTGAAGAGGAAATAAGACGTAGCTTACATCACGACCAGCTTCACCAGGAGCGCCATTTGGACCAGGAGAACCCACAGGACCAGAGGGACCGCGGGCACCAGGAGGACCAGAAACACCCAAGGGACCGGGTTCGCCCTAATACAGGAACAGGGGTAACAAAATGTGACGTTATAATACAACACAGTTCGGTCTCACGGAACTTTTGGCCTGTATCTAAGAGAAACATGTTCACTTCCAGAACTGATTGCAGAGAAAAGAACCAGGACACAAGAAACGTATCTAACTATACCAAATACTATCTTACTTCTAAATTTTCTACCTTCTCTATCAGAAACCATTCGAAAATATGCTCACCAGCAGACACAAGTCTTGTTTGTCTGCCGCAAGCAATAACTTCTTGACTGCTCTAAGTCTGTTAGGTTCCTGTCTCTGTTTGCAGCAGCAATGGAAACAGTAGAATCTACATCTCTTTTACCCTAGCTTCTCATAAAAGGAGACATCAACTTTTTTATTTACACATATCTGTTGAAAGCAGTAAACTAGACGTATACTCACTGTTGCTCCAGAGATGCCCGGAAGACCACGCTCTCCCCGAGAGCCAGGCAGACCAAGGATACCAGGAGCACCAAGAATACCCTGAGGACCTGGGGTACCAGGAGGACCCTATGACATGAAGAAAATGTTGTATTAATAAAGAAAAGGACATTTTGATAGCCCTCCGCATCTCTTATTTGTGGCGCTAAACTTGGCCTAAGTAACCAACCTGACAGATTACCCTGAACTGTTATCCTAACTTACAGTCAGGCCTACTAGTTCAATTGGTTTTCATCACTGAGATTAAATTAGAACATAAAAATTAGAAAAAAAGGATTGCTTTCTACTCAATGTTAAAAGGTAAATTTTCAGTTGTCACCTACAACGTAGCATACATGTCTGACAATGACAAGGCTTCATTCTTAGCTGCAACCTCTGCGGATCACAGAAGAAATTTCTCTAATTTTTTGGTAAGAAACAGAGTGGTAATTCATATAAGTGCATACTTCCGTAAGACAGAAATGTGTATGACTGAAAAAAAGCCAGTAACTCTGGATGTGCAAGCTTAAAGACACTCAACATTAATTTATTTATTTGCATCATTCTAAAACAACCTGGGACCAGATGACTTTAATCTTCCAATCCCCACAGATTTGAGTTTCTGATGCAGAACTGAATTGAGATTCTTCTAAATGGATGTTCACACGTTCCTCCTTTTTCCATCCATGATGCTCAGTTTCAGAGCAGAAGACTCTGCTTCCCTTTCTCAGACTAAATAGCAATTTATTCAGTACTTAGCCTTGTTGCTTTCATTTGGGCTATTTGCAGAGAAAAGATGCAACTCTCCACAAGAAAAACAAGAGAAAACACCTGACCCAGAGATCAGGTTCAGTTTTTACAGCATGATTGTCAAACATGTCTAGAATGTTTCTTGAGTCTCAGGGGAGCTTCTACTTAAAAGCTTTGCTAAATTTGTGAATAAAAGAAAAAAACCCTTCACAAATACCGAAAGTATCTTCGAAGCCCTAACATTTACATAAAGAGAAACATTTTTAATGAGGTGTGATACTCAGTAACTTACAGCAGCACCAGCCTCTCCAGATGGACCTTTCTCACCAGCAAAACCAGGTGGGCCAGCAATACCCTGTTCACCAGTACGGCCAACTGGACCAACATCGCCACGAAGACCTCTAGGACCATCTTTGCCAGCTGGGCCAGGAGGACCAGGGGGACCAGTGATGCCCTAGGATTGAGTATGAATAAAGTATCATTACAATACAGACACATTAACAGTGGAGAACAGAGATAAATTTCATGTTACGTCCATGTACAAAAATTGTGCTTTGCAATAAACAGGTTATCAGCTGTTCTGAAGCAGCAACCTCTATTGCTTTTGCTAGCAGCAGATGGATGGTATCAGTCGAATTACTGAACCAAGATTTTTTTTATTTCTTTTTCCTCACTGCAGATAACAGTGGCAAAATTCAGCAGGAAAATATTGATTTGGCTGTGGAGACATTATTTGCAACTATAAAATCTATGAGAAGAAAACCTCTGCTGATTCGAGAGGATTATTTGCTTTGGATGCTGGAATTTACAGTATATTTAAACATAGAGTATCTAAAGGAAGAAGTGCCTTTTGGTAAAGGTTGGAAATACCTTTGAAAAGGAAAAACTGCGAATGTTAATTTGAAATGAGAACTTTTGGCTGAAAAATAAAGTAGCAGATACTTGAGAAAGCATGGGTGCAAGATAACCTTAATATTCTTTCTCAGATAGGACACGATCTTTTTATTCCACTCAAAAATCAAGGGCTGTGCAGTTACTCATGGAGAACAAAAGTAACATAAACACAGATTTTTACAGTTGGTTAGTTAGGCACCTCAAGATGCAGAGGGATGCTTGAAGAAACCCCACAATTAAATGCATAACTCCCACTCTGGGAGTTTAAACCGTTAGAGACGTTTTCTTATCCAGTCCTATAAGGATCTGAGGTTACTACAGTGCAGATCGAATTTGTGCCAATATATCAAAAATGAGGATTTTCCCTAAACAATGCAACTTCTCACTAATCTCCCATTAGAACTTCTTCATTTATTACTTACAGCAGGGCCAGGAGGACCAACTCTTCCGGCAGCACCAGGGAAACCAGTCATACCCTAAACATACAAGTGAAAAGGAAGAATTGGTTGAAAAGAAACAATGACTTCATGAAAAGCAACTGTGTCAGAGCCAAAAGCCTGAGGACTTACAGGAGGACCAGCATCACCACGAGGGCCAGCAGGACCAGCAGCACCAGCAGGACCCTATGTATAAAGGATTGAAAAAAAACCAGATGAATCAAGCGAAGACCGTTAATGTTCCCTGTTTAGAATAAGAACTCAGTCTCACTCTCATGACAATTAGGGGCTATTTTGCTTTTTACTTCAACAGGAGGAGGACTGTCTTGATATTAGGGTAGTAAATTCTCACAGATGTTTTAAATCAGTGTCGTAAGGGCTGAGAAGAGATGCATAAAGCATTTATGATTCAAATGCATTTTCCTTGCAAATGTTACATGCATCTAAGCAAATCTGGAAGTCAAAATGTGAAAGACAGTCAGGCAGAGAACAGCAAGTCCTCTATCTGCACTGTATGACTAAAACAGCCACATAGTGCAAGGGCCTGTCAGAATCATCCAGTAAGAACCCCAGGCCGTGTTATCCTGCAACATTTTACAGTACTTGAAATACCAGAGCCTCACTTTCTGCATCCTTTCTACCAGTTCCCCAATAACGGGCTGCATGCATGTGAAGTAGTGTATATACCTTTGGGCTATGTACGTGTTAGCACAAGAGAAGTCTATGCAAATGAGTGCACAGACAAATTTGCACATGTGCTTCTGGATGACTAGGTCTGAAAAATCAGACTGTCACAGCACATCCTGTCTTCGAAAGGAAAATATCAACATCCTCAACTCAGAATTTATTCACAATCACACCCTGAATAGTCCAAGACAGACTGATTTTGCTGCTCTTCAGGCCAAGCTGATTTTTCCCCCCCCCTCTTTAGTGCCAGTCTCAGAATCTGAGCCCACATAAATAGACTGACAAAGTTTATGTAATGTGTGAAAATCAATATGGCAACTTTCCTCACAGTCCAGTTTGGAACTGTTTCTTTTTTTTAATCACCTTTTCAAAAGCCAAGGCCTTCAGGCTAGCATGTTGCTTGCCTAGCACAGTTAAGTACGATGCATGATACAAAACCACAGCTCACTTACTGGTGGTCCAGAAGCACCAATTGGGCCAATAGCACCTGTTGGTCCACTTTCACCCTTAGGTCCTTTAGGTCCACGTTCACCTTTAGCACCAGGCTGACCAGCTGCACCCTATGGGCAGAAAACCACACAGAACAAGGAGTTGGAAAAGCAAACAAAGGAAGCAGAGGAATGGGGTGGCATCAATAAGAGCAAAGAGCAAACAATACTCACAGGAGGTCCAGCAAATCCACTAGGACCTACGGGCCCAGGCTCACCACGTTCACCCTAAAGAGAGATCAAAAAGAAGAGAGGACTGGTTGGAATGGGCTTTAAAAGGGCATTTTTCCAGACATCAAGTCTTTGACACGGGAATATTTGTAGGAATTCCTACTTACAGGGATGCCACGAGCACCAGCAGGACCAGCAGGGCCAGCAGGACCTCCTTCACCCTAAACGGATGACAGAAAATATTATGACCCTCTGGGGGAAGGCATCACCGCAGTGAGAACAGGGGTACAGGTGCATATAGGGAGTCTTCCCACGTCTCAACAGAGAGGGTGTTACTGAAAATGTTGCTGGTTTGACCTGCCCTCTATTAGTGATTTCCAATGATACTAAGTCAGGATAAAGAATCATTCCGAGCTAGTGTGTAATCAAAATCTCTTCTCACAGTCTGAGAAGAATTGTGATGATTAGCCTCAACTGGGAAGAATTCAGACAAAGCCTACATCAGAATTTTCTCCCCATAGAACTCACTGCCATGTAGATATGTATCCCTTCCCAGCTCTTTCAGGAAAAGGTTTGGGGTGCTGTGACCAACTTCACTGAATACTTCTAAAGTATCAACAATCCTTGCATCCCCAATCTGAAAAACTTAGAGGAAGTCATGCCCACTAGAAAGATGGAATTGTTTTTTACAGAGTTATTAACATGTGGGTAAGCTGTATAAACAAACAAGACACTTTTTCATGCAAGAGTAGACTTACCCGATCACCAGCACCACCAGCAGGGCCAGGAGCACCAATAGCACCAGGGAGACCCTACAGGTCAAGAGACAGGACACCATGACTAATAAAATCCAAGCAGGAGTGACTACTTTTAAAATCTTTTCTCTTTCCTCTTGGAAACGAGTGTGTGACTTTCTTCCAGCTGTTTTCAATACAAAGGACACGTGATTTTACAAAACAACATCTATTCTATTATTTTCCTTCTAAAGTATGAATTCTAGGACAGGCAACCAAAATCTCAAACTAATGGTGATTTTGTGTAACTTTTCAGGCTGCCTTTAGAATTAGCTGTCTGGGCTGAGCCCATGAAGTTAAAGAGGATAACGTCACACTGAACAACTGTCTGTGAACTACAAGGTTCTCTGCTGATTTCTCTGCTTGTGCGCATAAAACGATTGCTCTCCTCTCTCTCCTCCCAGATTCAAACATCCCTGGGTAAGGAGTGACAAAATCATTTTGATTGGCATTAAGTGAGCAGATACCACTGGAAATGCAATGCAGTGGGAAGTGTAAGTCCTGAACGTCCTTTTTAGTCACTTGACTTCTGAGGTGTAGCAAAGTAAACTCAAGCAGAACCAAAAGATACTTACACGAGCACCATCTCTCCCTGTTGCACCCGTATCACCTCTCAGACCTGGGGCACCCTTGAATACACAGAGAGGAGGAAAAAAAAGCATTATAATGGTACCAAACACAATAGTTTGTATGAAACAAGTCTTGAACTGTTTGCTGAGTATCCATTTATTATTTGCATAACCTGTAAGTGAGAATTTGCAGACAAAGGGGACTGACGTGCTTTCCAGAATGATGAGCCTGCCACTTTCAAGAGAAACCTGCTTAGTATATTCCAAATGATGAATGTAAATCCCTCCTCAAAATCTCTTTTGGGTCAAGAAATAACTGTATGCAAAAATTCTCTTGGGTATTCTTGTTATACTTTCTATTTTTAGCAGGAAAATAACTGTTAAAAACAATTTTGACACTGTTTCCCACAGCATTCTCCTGGAGAAACTGGCTGCCGATGGCTCGGCTGGGCATATACTTCGCTGAATAAAAACCTGGCTGGATGGGTAGGTCCAAGGAGTGGCGGCGAATGGAGTTAAATCCAGCAGGCGGACGCTCACAAGTGCTGCTCCCCAGGCCCCTCAGTATTGCCGCCAATTCTGTTTAGTATTTTTATCAATGATCTGGATGAGGGGATTGAGGGCACCTTTAGTAAGTTTGCAGATGACACCAAATTAAGTGGGTATGTTGATCTGCTTGAAGGTAGGGAGGCTCTACAGAGGGATCTGGACAGGTTGGATATATGAGCTGAGGACAATGGTATAAAGTCCAAAAAGGCCAAGCGCTGGGTTGTGCACGTGGGTCACAACAACCTCACGGAAAGCTACAGGCTAGGGGAAGAGTGGCTGGAAAGCTGCCTAGGGGAAAGGACCTGGGGGTTCTGGTCAACACCTGGCTGAACATGAGCCAGCAGTGTGCCCAGGTGGCCAAGAAGGCCAACAGCATCCTGGCCTGGATCAGAAATAGCGTGGCCAGCAGGAGCACGGAGGCGATCATCCCCCTGTGCTCAGCACTGGTGAGGCCACACCTCGAATCCTGGGTTTGGTTTTGGGCCCCTCACTACAAGGAGGACATCGAGGTACTGCAGTGTGTCCAGAGAAGGTCAGCGAAGCTGGGGAAGGGTCTGGAGCAAAAGTCTTGTGAAGAGTGACTGAGAGAACTGGGGTTGTACGGGCTGAAGAAAAGGAGGCTGAGGGGAGACCTTTTCACTCTCTACAATTCCCTGGAAGGAGGTTGTAGTGAGGTGGGAGTCAGTCCGCTCTCCCAAGTAACAAGTGATAGGACAAGCGAAAATGGCCTGAAGTTTCATCAGGGGAGGTTTAGATTGGCTATTAGGAAAAATTTCTTCACACAAAGGGTTGTCAAGCACTAGAACAGGCTGCCCAGGGAAGTGGTGGAGTCTCCATCCCTGGAGGTATTTAAAAGCCGAGGAGATGTGGTGCTGAGGCACATGGTTTAGTGGTCACCTGACAGTGCCACGTGAACAGCTGAACTTGATGATAATAAAGGTCTCTTCCAAATACAACAATTCTAGGACTCTAGGAATTGTGTGCTACGAGTGGTCACATAAAATGCCATGTGTTTCATTTAATAAGTTATATCCAGGTCATGATGACTAGTGTTGAGAAATCAAACCGGCACTATGTTTTCTCTTTTTATTTTTTTTGTTTTTTAAATACATCCTACTCTTCTACGTCAATCTGGATGTCAGTACATAGAGTTTTATAAAAACCTGCAAGCAATTTTCATCTTAATTTGCTTACAACTCCATTTATGCTAAATGACTATGGATTTTTTAGTCAAAACAAAAAAAAGCAATTCTAGAAATATCAGTTTAGAGTACAAATAATGAACAGAAGAGATTATGGAACGAGATGTATATAAAAAGATAAAAATCAATCTTGTAGATAACTATATGGATAAAGCAGAGGTAGCAACAGGACTTGCAATGAGACTTCACAGCTTTATACAGGGCCTTACATTGGCTAATATGTTTTCTGATTTTATAGAAATTTTGATATAGAAATTGTGATATAATCACAACATTTTTGTTAACTGATGTAATATTCACTGCACCTAGAGCTGTCAAGGATTTGATCAGAGGCTCAGTCTTTTGTGATCGGTAGGCTCATTCCTACTATGAAGCCTGTACTCAAAGGCAGCCTTAGTATTTCTTTGGCAAAGATAAGCTCATTGTTAAGCAACCCTGGGAAGGGCTAATGCTGAGAGTAGAGGAAAATACAACCTTAAAAAGACTGTCAGTCTGTTAGACCAACAAAACCTCTACTTACTGACTACTAAGTAATAGAGTTTTACAGTAAATAAAAATTGCATGGGAGTAACCTGTAGGTTTTTTCAGGCTAATGAAATTCAAGCATCTCCCAAACCTGTGTGTGCAGTAACAAAGCAGGTCGCCCACCTTACCTTTTCACCCTTGCCTCCTGGAACACCAGCAGCACCTCTCTCTCCTGGGATTCCACCAGGGCCAGCAGGACCAGGACCACCAGCAGCACCAACATTGCCAGGCTCACCCTAAACCAGAGTATCATATAATAAAGGGTCAAATAACGCACATCACTTGGAACAGAGCTCTGTCTTTCCTATTTTGCCCATCATTCTGTTTGTTTGTAAGCAGTTTGAGTAGCAGTATTTTGTCTTAAGCTATTGTACTTATTTTACTTTTTCAGGTAGTGAAGATGCCAGATGTGAACACTCTCTCCAATTCTGTGGGCTCCTGAAGCTTTAGGGTGTCCCATATTCCAAACTAAACTTCTGTAGAAAGACTGCCCATGAAAAGCTTGAAAACTAAGACCCATATTCCATTAGTGTCAAGCCAACATTATTTTGGTAGATGATCTCATATTATCATGCTAAGTTTTGGGGGAAATGTTGCTTACTAAACACAGGTGTGTATAAATAGAAGTCAGCGTGAATTTTGGCCAAAATCTTGGACTCTGTCTCAAAACAGAATAATAGTAAACCTAGCTGACAAGCTGTATTCCAACTGAGTCCAAACTGGAGCTTCTCTCCCATCACCAGTAGTGCTAAATATAAAAACCTTTAATATTAGTGTGGACTAGCTGGGGTGGAACTTAACCACTTGAAGAAATGACCCAGAGGCTATGGTGTAGAGGTAACTACCTATTACCAGTAATTACCTATGCTCATAGGAAAGAAGGGTTTGAATTGCCTTCATCCGAAATTCAGCAGTAAGACAATGGCAGCTGGAAAAGGCCTACCTTGTTACCATCAGGGCCTGGTGGGCCAGAGGGACCACGGCTTCCAATGGCACCAGCAGGACCAACAGCACCACTTTCACCAGGAGGACCACGTTCACCCTGCAGGAGACAGCCTGATTTGAGGTTTTCCTTGAATTGTTCTGGAGCTTAGAGTTTTAAAAGCACTGACCAGTAGCAATGACAATGTTTTTATCTGAGTACACCATCAAGATCCGCATTAGAATTACGCAAATATTAACTAAGCTGCTCGTAAGAATTCGCTCCAGCTTTTGACACAAATATAGCAGAATAAAATATTAAAGGCTTGCATCATGATAACAGCTGATAATTAAAGTACAAGTACTTCTTGAACATTAATTTTGGCTACTGTGCTCACTCTGGTAACAGTATCTTGCATTCTATTGTCAAAGGGAGCTTTGGATACAATCAGTTTGGGGGCAGATAATGGATTCTAGTGAATTAGAGACACAGTAATTAGCAAAAATTTCAAAACCCGCCTGGATGCATTCCTGTGTGGCCTGCCCTAGGAGATCCTGCTCTGGCAGCGGGGGTTGGACTAGTTGATCTCTTGAAGTCCCTTCCAACCCCTAACATTCTATGATGCTATGACTTTCACAGTGGCAGACACCTGGTAAATATTGGGAGAATAAAGGTGACAAATAAAACATATTAAATGTCACCTGTATATTATAACAGATAAAAGGATAAATTCTGAAACAGGGGTCATCTGGAGATGTGGAAGTTGCCAGAAACTGGGCTTAAATGCACAATACAGCCAAAGACAGAAATACCAGTTTTACTAAAGGCATCTCAAATTATCCCAGTGTGATGACGCTGGACGTAAGAGCGTAATCTGATAAGGCATAATTGAGATTTTTTTAGTTGTGCTGGAGAATCTGGGAGTTTGTATGAAAACTATAATGTGGTCAAAGAACTGACTCAAAGAAAGACAGCAGTCTGCTAAAAGGCACCACTGATGCAGAAGGCTAACTCGTATTGACGTTCCCCAACAAATACACCTCTTTATTATTTTTACATACACTTTGTCAATAACAGAGAGGCAGAAAACGAAGAAAGATATTAATGAAATATGCGGATACCACAAAGGTGGAAGCTCTCTGTCAACAGAAAGAAAGACTAGCGTATTACACAGGAAGAAGTGAATAACCTGCTGGATGGCTGTCACAGCACAAGTGGGACCAAATTCAAGAATGCAAAGTACCAGGCCATTTATTTAAGAACAAAAAAAAATAAAATGAAGATTTGTGCTGGAAATAGGGGGTTTCAACTGGAGAAAATGACAGAAAGAGAAAGGAGACAGCAAATAACTAACAATACGATGCGGATGTGAAAAAGGCAAGTGAGCTCTGGCACAAGCAGGGAGGTGTTTTCAGGAAGACAGACCTAATGTGGAAAATGAAATGAAATACACTCTGGCTAGGGCTTAAGGGAAGCTAGAGCAGAGACAACTGCTACTAGGATGATAAAGAGAACTTGGTTTAGATAGATTAGCAATAAGAAAGTTTAAAGTGGAAAGGGTTACTAATACAGCCTCAGGGCTCTAAATACAGGGAGGAAAAATGCTATTTAAACTGATTGACATGACTGATAAGAGTGAATGGGATTATTTGTCACAAATACATTTAGTTGGGAATCAGAAGAGGAAGCAACAGACGTAGTTTAAATGTCATCCTCTTTATAGGTGGATTTGGAAAGCAAATCATTAATCGAGCATTTTATAAATGACTCATTGCTCTGCATAAACGGGCCCTTCCTGCCACACAGGAAAGCCTCCACACAAAGTTTTTAGCAGCTAGTTATTCACAATACAGAACTAACGGGAAGCAGGAGGCAATGTCTTCTAATGACTATTCCAGGCTCTGGATTCAGCCCACTGTTTGTTCACAGACCTTGTATGGGCGGTAGGAGCTGGCTAGAAAGGGATAGTGTGACTAAAATGGTCAGGTTAAGGTCACACAGAGAATGTAACTGAGGAGAGCTGTTTGTCTTGAAAATCCTAGAAACGCACAGAGCTACCAGTGTTATTGAGCATGTTATTAAGACAGAGATTTCGAGTAAGTTACTCACTCTTGGGCCAGCAGGACCAGGGACACCAAATTCACCATGAAGACCCTAGAAGAGAGTAGATGGACTGGTAAAGCTTATTCCTAAAGCAAACTTCTTGGCTTGATACGTGCTTTGTTTCCAAGCGGTAAATAAAAAAATCTTGTAAAACTAGTCTTTTAGATACACAGAAATAAACCCTTTTCACAGAGCTGCAGAATATCTCAAAGTACATGAGATAATATCTTCCCATCTTAAAAAAGAGTTAGCCATTAAATTCCAAGCTTTTTTTTTTTTTTTCAGGTACATGCAATGTAAACTCTTTTACAGGGACATAGACTGATGTAACCATAAACCTTAAAGGTGTTTATGACACATAGGATGTACAACTTGCAGATTACATCACATACTCCAGCCGAGCAGAACCTAGAGCCTGAATTACCACCTGAATTACTCAGTTACATGTCACTGTAAATTAACTGAAGTCAACTGAGTTGCAAAAGCATACAACTGGAGTAACACAGGTTAGACTAAACCCTGAAGACTTCAAAAGCAACTTGAAGTAAAATATGTTTCATGTACTGTCTTGTCTTTTGCAGGCAGAGGCATATTTTATTTTTTTTAAGGCCTAAAAAGCAAAAGTTCGGCTTTGCTCAGTTTCATACCAAACCTTTAGAAAAAAAGTAGTATGTCGCAAATTCCAATGGACCTTCTTCATTTGCAGCTAGCTTGAACAAAAAAGGCTATTAAACTTAGCATGTACCATGGATTTCTTTTTGGCAAATTGATCCAACAGGCTCTTGTGTCACCACATGTGCAACTGTAAAGTAATGCTTATGTGATGTCTCCCCCTGCTTGCGGAGCACTCAGCTGTCACTCACCCTTTCGCCTGGTTTACCAGCTTCACCAGCTGGACCCGAGGGACCTGGCAGACCCTAAAAGTAAAGAAACAAGAATGAAGTTAAGGCAGAAGCACTCCATGCTTTGTAAGCCATTGGTAAAATTGAGCAGGACACACGGTTATTACCTGGAAGCCAGGAGGGCCAGCAGGACCTGTTTCACCCTTTCCACCTTGGTTGCCCTGGATGGAGTGCAAAACGAGTAATTAACTTGGAAGAAGACGTAGAGGAAAACTGATTTTAAAATGTGAAGTCCCATTAATGAAAAGTAAATCACAAAGTGGATCAATGTGGAAGTTGTTACTTACAGTGACTCCGGGAGGACCTTGAGCACCGTTGTTTCCCTCTGGACCAGGAGCACCCTAAGTGTGTTCAAGTAGGAAGCTGTTATCAAAGTTTTGATTTATTATGAATACCACCTCTCTAAAGCGATTCTGTGTCAAGAACCAAGGTCTCTGGCTGCATGTTTTGAACTAAACCATTTACTATCAAGAGCTTCACTGTCAAAGGGTACTAAAGACGCTTACAATTTTCAATTCTGGTGACTGTTTTAGTTACTGCAGCACGTTCATCCTTAAGGGAACTTCTTTTGAAATTACAGATTATAAAACCTTGCTGATAGTATCTTTCCATGACAGATCAATTATTTGTTCCCTTAAATGGGAAGAATTAGTAAGTTTGAACTCACAGTAAGAAGCTGGAAATTTACAGGATAATTTAGAAACTGTCCTGAAAAATTTACACAGGGAGTGCTACTTTTTTCTCTTCACAGGAAACTACTACCCCATAATTAATTTCCCAATTAGTACTCAAGAAAGGTAGTTTTCATTTATCCTTTAAGTAATAGTCCTCACTGACATGAGGCTAAACGAATGTATTCCCAAGTGTTTTTCTATTTCATCACCTATTAGCGCTTGCACAAGACAACGCTATCTTATTACAGAGGTTTTGAAAATCTCTTTTTTCCCCTCTCTAGCTGTTGATAAAGAAAATATATCCACATACCCGTGGGCCAGCAAGACCAACATTGCCTTTTTCACCAGGTTTGCCAGGTTCACCCTGAAGTTGAAAGAAAAAGATACATAAGTTAACCAAGGCTTCGTATTAGATTCAGTTTAAACTACTAAACAAGAACTGGTACACTCCTTGCCAGAAAATTTATTGTCATACTTCTTTAACCCTAATTAAAACACTCACAAGCTCCATCTGCCTTGTTGAATCAGTTAGAAAGAACACTTAAAATGATAAATGTCTTTTCAAAACTCCACTCCTTTATTTTTCAAGATCGTAATTCATGACACTCTGCATAGTATCCTGTGCAGACACTATATATATATATATATAAATTTATGTCTGCATAGCAACATCAACAATTCCAGGGGATTATTGTTATCTGCAGTCTCTGTGTGATGTGTCAGGAGTCCCACTGAAATCACTGGTAGCTTTTCTTCTAAATTTTAGTGAGCTTTGGATTGTGCTTCATAAACAACAATACTCTGGAACTGAAACTTAGGCTTGGTGGCCAGTCTTTACAGAATTTTTACTGAAATGTACATACAGAAATGATAAAAATGGACATGCAGAAATCATAACATAGACGTATTATTGTCATAACTTCAACGTCCAAATATTCCTAAATTGATGACATTTTCATTTGTTTAATCATATTTTAGATTAGTGGAAAATAATTTCAAAGAGAACTCTTGAATGTCAGTGGATACCATCCAATAATCAAGTACAGAAGGACATGGGGAGATGTGTTTGTTAAGAGATGGGGACACAGATTAGTCTGGAACCACCTTCATACTAATAGAAAGTTTCTGTACTGTACTTACAGTGGGACCTTTTGGACCAGGGAATCCAATGTTGCCAGGCTCACCTCTGTTACCAGCTGGACCAATTGGTCCAACTCTACCATCTGCTCCAGGGAAACCCTAGAAAAAGAAATCATCCTATTAAATGGCTAGGTAATTTAATTATAGTTCCATTTTTAGAAGAAATGTGCTGATAGAAAGCAAATGCCATTTAGCTTTTAAGCACTGTTTATACATCCATGCTCATGCATTCTGCCATCTTTCTCCTTTTTGTAGAACTATGTATTTCTTCTTCCCCTTCTGGGACATAGGCCTGATCTGAGACCCACAGAAATTAATGGAATTATTCTCACTGATCTTCTGAGTACTAAATATAGTAGTACAATCTTATGGGTGCAAGTTGAGACATAGGAAGTTCTATGTAAAAATGAGCAAATTTTTTTTCACTGTGAGGGTGACAGAGCACTGGAACAGGCTGCCCAAAGAGGTTGTGGAGTCTCCTTCTATGGAGACTTTCAAAACCCACCTGGACATGTTCCTGTGTGATGTACTCTAGGTGCTCCTGCTCTGGCAGGGGGGTTGGACCAGATGATCTTTAGAAGTCCCTTCCAACCCCTAGCATTCTGCGACTCTGTGTGAAATCTTGCTGGTTTTACACAGAGTTGTGTTAGAGTTCAGTGCTGAGATGTCTGTTAAAATCTCAGTTTACGTCTATGTTTCACACGCAACGGAAACGGAACGAAAAGCAAGGTACTTACAACAGGACCTTCCTTGCCAGCAGGGCCTGGGCTTCCAGGCTGACCTGGGAGACCCTAAGAAAGGAAAAGTTTCATGTTTTTAGAAGGAAAGCAACTCACCCAAGAGTTAACCAACATTTTTTTTTTTCTACACGCGTGCATACAAACACAGAGACACCAAGTTATCAATATGCACTATGAAATCAGGACTGTATGTCCTATCAAGTTTACATCTAAAACACATTGAAGCTTAATTTGGTGGCATATTCTCCCCTACCAGCTGAAAAGCAGTGTAGGTAAGTACTAGTTTCACTCAGATAAACCCATTTAGGCTCTACTTTAGCAGAGAATATGCTTAAATGTTTGCAGCTGCCTAATGGTTCATGTGTGCATTGGAAACTATTTCACTTCATGGGGTGGAGTAAGAATTCAGAAAGAGCAGATTAAAGAGGATAAAAGATAGTGACATGGACATAATTCATTTTCAGTGAAATCATTTGCAGAATCAATTTGAAATAATTGAGATCAGTCATATCACATCATTTTGGCAGGGTTTGCTTTACTTTTAGCTAGTTAAAAAGGGGACACACACACACACTTCTGCTGTGATCTTAATGATCACATTCTGTGAATAATTAAAAGTAGAACCCCCTCTCAGAAGTCAATGCAATACCCAGTACAAGGGGACACTGCTCCATGACAAGGGCATCAAATGCTACCACATACAAAAGAAACTCATTTCAATAAATATTTTGATGCTTCCTGATCACTTCCTCATGGACATTTTTTCAATGGAGCAGTGGAAGTGCTCTAATTGTAGTTAGCACAGGCTGAATTTTTGCACTTGAGTTTCTGAATAATTTTCACCCTAAATTGTACATGGTTTTCTTCTTGCATAGTTCAAACTTACACCACAGAGTTCAAACTTACTCTTGGACCCATAAGACCAGGCTCACCAGGACGGCCCCCATCACCACTAGGACCCTTAGCACCAACAGGACCACTAGCACCACGGTTACCAGCAGGTCCCTACCAAAAAAATAAATACAATCAGGCAGAGGTAGCAAAAAGCATCACACGTCTGTATATAAAAGAAGATGGTTTAAAAATACTGACTCAGACAAAAGTCTTACCATGACACCAGCTCTGCCATCAGCCCCAGGGAGACCACGAGATCCAGGCACACCCTGCAAGTGAACACAAACCAAATCAAGAAAGGGCAAGAAAGAATTACATCTGCTCCTGTGAAGTGCCTAGCACTCACTAAATTTCAGCCTTCTAAGCAGGTCTGCTGAATTTCAGGTAAGTGCAGCTCTATGCACCCACATCTCAGTGCAAGTGTATACTGTGAAAGAAATCTCTCTCGCTTCCTTTAGATTTGTTAAAGGTCTAATCTGTTTGTATCACATTTTCAGTGTTCATCAACCTGACCCCCAGTTTCACTTTCACTTCTCTGTACAGACTTACTAGCTGCTCTGTGACTGTACAGCCCACCCAAGGTGCAATACTGAATCTTCATCTCTACCAAAAAAATCTGGTGGAAACATTCCCATTTTTCCCATTATTTTCCTATGAAGTCTTTTACTGCATGAAGTCAAAAGCCTCCTGAAGTTCAACAAGTGCTTTCCTCCAGTACCAGTGAAAAGGGTACTAGACACCCTTGAAGACACTGAACTGAAACTTTCTGCCTCACGTTATGCATGAACTAATTATCAACTGTTTTAAGCAGTTAAATCCCATCACAAAGCTTTAAGAATAATATCACAATTCACTAAATATTACACAATGGGTAAATCAAAGCAACCTCTCATTACTTCAGAGGTAAGACAGCAAGCAGTATCAATAAAAAGCAAAAATAGGTTTGGTCCCAACTAATTGAAAGGCTCAGAATTGCAAATGATCTTTGCCTAACAGCATTAATGTAAATTTAATTACACAAAATTACTTAATTTGCTTTTGAGACTCTAGCTTTATTTCTTCTTGTCTTTTTGCTTTTAATTCTGGAATGCAAAAAGAAAACCTACTCTCAGACCAGCAGGGCCCGGGGGACCAGCAGAGCCAGGTTCACCATTGCTGCCTCTCTTGCCTTCCTCACCACTAGGACCAGGAGGGCCAGCAGGTCCAGCAGCACCCTATTTCAGGCAGACAGAGCAAAAGAAGAAATCAGATGCTGTGTTGCAGATAGTTATCAAGCTTCTCCATTGAAAAAAACCCCAACCCTTTACACGTTGTCATACTTACAGGCTCACCCTTGTTACCGCTTTCTCCCTTGGCACCAGCAGGGCCTGGTTCACCCTACATTCCCAAACAAAAAGAGGTCATAGAATTAAGCATCAATCCAAAAAGATCTCTCTTCTACCTGTACAGCTTTTTCACAAATCAAAAAAACTCTTTAATGATTCAATGCCATGCCTACCTCCATTGTGATAAATGGTCAGTGAATGTAACATTATTTTTGGCTTAACAGGCACAGAACCAAAATTGTTAAAGACGCTTAGAAATGACAGTAATTGAGTTACGACACATGCAGGGCTGGTTCTTCTATGGAGGATACCTATTAAGGTCCCAATTGTGAGACTGCACTCGAAGGGAGTGCAAAATGAACCTCTTCTGTCTCAGCATCTGAAGCAAGCAGCGAGACACAGAAATGAACTACAATGTGTAATTACAGTGGAACAAGAAAAAAAAAAACATCTGCGCTAAATGCAAAAATACATCTAGAGGAAATCTTTACAACTGAGCATGCTGTGTCCAGTTTTCAAACGAAGATAGGCAACACGCAAGGTCACTTACAGCAAGTCCTCTAGCACCACTAGGACCAGCAGGGCCAGGAGGACCAGGAATACCACGGGGGCCAGGCAGACCAGGAGCACCAGCAACACCAGGAAGACCCTGTCCAACAGAGGGCAAAAAAGCTATTATGAGCCCATTATCTTTTTCGTTGCATTAACTGAACCGGGGTTTTTTTAGAGTAAGCGAGTGTGAATGTGTCTGTACTTACAGCTGCACCCTTAGCCCCTGGAAGACCATTGGCACCAGGGTTGCCCTATTAAGAAAGAAAACAGGGCTGGTTAATTCAGAGTCTGAGGTGCATCCACCTGACAATAGATAACGTCTGGCAAGTTACTCACTGGAGGGCCAACAGGACCACTAGAACCGGGAAGTCCAATCTCTCCTCTTGGACCAGCAGGACCACTGGGACCGACATTACCAGCAGGTCCTATTTCACCCTGTTTGAGAGAGAAACAGAGCCCTCTAACAGTGTCCACACCGTTAGGGCAATAGCAGAGCAATCCTGCATCAGCCTGACATGAAAAAGACAACTATATATACACACACACACACACACACACACACATATTCCTATTTCAGAGGCCAGAAAATCAAGAAGCTGAGAACTTCTACTAGATTTTAAAGGCAGTGAAGCTAGGATGTCTAGCCAGGTTCCATCAAAACTGACAGCTAACGTGAGAACAACAGATGCTCAGCATGTTTGAGGAGCTACATTATTGCCGAGGACTACACAGAAGGTTGATCTAGAAAAATCAGTATTATGACTCCAGTTTTATCTGAAGCACTGGCCTGAGACGCCTCACATTGTACGAGACCTAATCGACCATAATCTTGCACCTTAAGACGCCGTTTGCACTGATGCAAAATGCAAAAGGATGCCTGATGAGATTGCTGTAGGGGAGTGCTCATTACCCTAAATGGAGTGGAGTAAATGACAGGAAAAAAGGTTCTTGTATTCACTAAGCCTACTACAAAAAACTGACAAAATGACAACGTCTCTTCAGCAATTCTCTAAGTACTCAAAGTTGACCCTCGTGACATGTAGGCAGTCTTCTCCAAGTTATACACTGAAAGCACATCTGCATCAGAGAAGACTTCATGGTTTCCAAAAGTCTTGCCATTTGACAAGAATAACCAGAACGGGATCTCATTCTTTCCTCATCTTTTCTCATTTCAATATTATAGTATTGTTCACTAGACCTCTCACTTTCTTCTAAAGGCGGATCGAGGTAGGAGTTGTCTTTTGTGACATATTGTTTGTGTACTTGTGTTAATGGCGAAAAAATGTATCACGCTACATGTAAGCGTGTGCAGCTCTGAGCTTCTTGGCAAATGGTCAGTGAAATTTACAAATACAGTCTACGGGATACTCTTTCCAAAAATCCTCTGCGCTTCCTTGGACAAAGTAAAATTCAAAATAGCAGGACTCTTACCCAGGTAAAAATGCTAAGATCCAAGCAATAAACTGAATCGTCCAAGTTATAGTCTGCAAGAGCAAAATGGTATCGTCCTAAACCTGTAAAGTTTAAATGCAATTTCTCCATTGTAATTTCAAGAACCTCTGCTGGAAGGAGCCAGACATTTAACTGCAGCTTCTTGGTCCTCCACTACTTCTGTAAAAAGATGTAAACTGCTACTTTGCTTATTACCCACAATCCACGTCACCCTTCGAAGGTTTATACAATTGCATCCTCACCCTGACTGGTAGCCCATAAATAAGAAAGCACTCCCATTTCAAAGAGAGTGTTTATTTGCTGCCTAGCAATACTCATGACTGTATTTCATCTTCACTACCAACTGTGTCAGGAGAAGCAGATGTTCTTACCTTAGCACCAGGAGCACCTGGAAAGCCTGGAGGACCAGCAGCACCAATAGGGCCCTAGGAAATGATAGGGAAGCAGTTCTGTAAAGGTATTCAGTGATGACAAACATCTTGCTTGCTGAAGTAAACAGATTTAAAGAAGGAAATTGCACATTTACGTAGACACTTCTGCGCATGACCATCTCAGAATATTAGTTGCCTTTTGCAGCTCTAAACTGACAGATTTGGTTCACTACAAACAGCTAAGAGTGAGGTCAATACTGAAAAACATTCGCAGAACAGCTGAAGTGTAAATTAAGCAATGATTAGTAAAACCTTCTCTTGAGCCCAAACAGAGGATGGGCAGAGGCCGACATCTGCAACTCTGCTGCTGCCCACTCAGAGTAACACCTCTGCAATCAGCACCTCCAGGATACTTTTCCTATAGGAACTCAATTACCTTAACAATAGCTCAAATGTTTTGTTTCTATTACAAAGCACAATATCAGATCTTAGCTATAAGGTCTCTGTTTACCTGCAGTTTAAATGCCCAATCACATATTATTTTTAAATACTCCATATGGGAGAGCTGAAGCGAAATTCACACCTATGACAACATTTTAACCTGTTAAAGCACCACAGATGTTTCAAGAAACAGGGAGTATTAAAATCAACTTTATCAAGGTTAACAGAATGAAGTATGGCTTCATCATTGACAAATTTCAAAGGCAGGAAGGAAAAAAGTATTTGGGACTATTCCTGACCTACTTTTTTTACAGCTTCAAAACTATAACCTTGTACACACATTTATTTCACTGAAATAAATTTATTTCAGTGAAATAAATGAGGTTTACTGAAGCCCATGTGCTCTATGGCAACAGTAACTCCTTTGAAATGGACAGATCTGCATCGGATTAGCACTTAGTTGAATAGTTATTGTTTACCAGTCAGATTTTACTGGCCTTTCACTCTAGCTCACACAACTCAGGTATCAGTGGTGAATGAAAAAGGTTAAATCCTGTTAGTCAGACAGGGCAATGCTGCAGGTGCAAAGTTGTGTCCTGGAGTGTATATACAATAGTTTGGGGATGTATATAACTATCTGCAACGTGTGCATGGTATATAGCTGCTAAAAGGTATAAAATCTCTTTAGTTTGCGGATGAGAACTGTTCTGTTAGACTGTTGGAAATGAGAATTCTGTTCCTTGGGTGTTTCTTTATGAACTCACCAGTGCAAATGAGAGAACATTCAGTTCTTTTAACACAAATACAGTTAACATAAATCCTGTGGCTCTCAGGATACTGTCTGCAAATGTTTTGTTAATGTTTTGGGGTTTTTTTTTGGTGATGGTCTGATAAACAGCAAAGAACTGCATTGAAAACATCCACACAATCAGCTTCTTGGAAGCCCAAGAAATCCTCTATGAACAGAAACAGAGACAGGAGACCTAATGGAACCAGATCGTCAAAGATCAAGACTGAAACTTACAGCAGGTCCGGTGGGGCCAGCACTGCCATCACTTCCACGAGCACCCTGTGTGGAGAGAACATGATGAAAACTGTTTGAAAAAAAAGATTTGAAGATCAGAGAAAGCCACAGTAAGTGGCTGGTCATGGTGACAAACAAACAGATGATGAGAAGGCACTTACAGCTGGTCCAGGGGCACCTACTCTTCCTCTCTCACCAGGGAGACCGCGAGCGCCCTGAAAGAAAAATTAAATTAACTCATTTATATATATTTAATGAACAAAGATATGCAGATTTTTTTTTTATTCTGATAAATATATAAAGTGTGTTGCAGACAGGCAATTCTTTTCTAACTATTCACATCCTATTAGAGTAGCTAGCTAGATGGAGCGTCACTGATGACAAAAACTGACCAAAATGCTGGCAGAACTGTATCTCTCAGACTATCATTTTCCATAGCAGCAGGAAATACTTACAGGTTGTCCTGGGGTACCATTTTCACCAGGGGCACCAGGTTCTCCCTATGAAAAATAAAGTTTGGAAGCTTGAATTATGTAAAGGATGTTTTGCACAGATAGCACACTACCATCTATGAACAAGCAATACTAAGCTCTTAGAAATAAGCAAGAGAGAGAATAAGTATTTGAGATTATTGTTGTTAGGATAAAAGTACTTAAATACAAGTCTTCTGTGAATAAGTCAGCAGCACTAAAATTTCCTACAACTCAATATTGCAGTATGGGTTTCTGAAGACCACTGCCATTAGACACTGAGGTGGAATGGGAACAGAAGAAACTAAGAGAAGAGTTTGCTAAAGATGGTTCTAGACCATATAGAAGAACATTTTTTAAGGATAGTATTCAAATAGGTGCTAATATCAAGAAGGTAAAAAGGAAGAAGAGTGTGAAGATAAAAAGCCTGAACTCAGAAGAGCACTGCAAAATACAATCCATAGACAAGCACAGACAGCAAAATCAGTCTGAAGTGCTGCCGTATAGTCAGCCATCCAGAGCCCATTCTGCAGCTCATACTCACGGAAATTACTAACTTGAGGAGCCACAAACAAGGCCCCAGGAATCGTTTCTCTGATTATTGTACATGTATTTGTCCTACACAAATCCACTTCCAGATCACTGCAGCTGGGCAGTGTTTAACGACAACATGGAAGACTGATTGGAGGGGACTTCATATCTCTTTTGCTAGAAAGAGCTACAAACGCAGCCTAAATTTTCAGATTTCATCTTTACCTTGCTGCCAGGAGTACCAGGTTGTCCCTTTTGACCATCCAGACCATTGTGTCCCTGTATTGAGTAGAAAACTAAATATTAATACTTCCTTTTTTCCCCACAAATGGTTACACACAAACTTTTAGTCTTGTAAGGTAAATCCTTCTTTTCATACAAAATTATTTCCTAGTATAAACTTACTATTTTTTTAAATAGTTTCTCATATCAGGAGTTAATAAAACTTCAAAGAGTTTTATGCACTCTTAGCTTTGAAGAGATTTCCAGGGGTTTTCAGTATGCTGAAGTGTTGTCAACTATTCAAGGAAGAAGTAGGTTTATACTCACCCTAATTCCCTTAAAGCCAGGCAGACCAGGAGTTCCAGGGAAACCACGAGCACCCTAAAAACCACACAGTGCACGAATAATTGTCTTTCATATTACATACTGCAGTTAAAATGTAAGAAAAATAAGAAGTCTTTCAACAAAATGAATGAGTAGATTTGGGCCATGATCATTCTAGTGAGGAACACAGTCCATTCCCTAACCTCCCTGGACCAGACTTGTTCCAAGACATTGGAATCAGTGATCAACCTGATTTTCCAATTCCAAATCTCAGAAATTTCATGCATCAACATGTGATAGCTCAGCTGGTTTAGCTTTCTATGCCAAGGTGCCTGCTGCCCTGATCCTGTGTAACTCCTCACTGTGTCACTTCTGTTACTAATTACACTGGCTTCATTTGGGCAGGGGGTGGAATACACAAAAGAAAAAACTAAGTATATGATATCCCTGGGGGTAAGAGCTGAAATTGGATTAATCCATATAGGGAATATTGCTAGACTGCTAATGTGGTGCAATTTAGAAATGTTTTTAGGTTTCATTGGTAAGAGAATTGGTTTGTATTGTATACAGTGGATCACTACATACCTGAGGGCCAGCAACACCCCTCTCGCCAGGTCTTCCAGGTTTGCCAGGGTGACCCTAAAAAATGCAGTAAAAATGCACTAAGAAGGAAAGTTCGTTTCATAAAATAACAACATTTAAAAAAAAAAAAAAAGACATTGGAAAAGTTTCTCTTTTTCAATAAATACAGAGAGCTTGTTAGCTTCAAAATTTCTTTCTCCCTGTATTCAGGAAGCTAAATAATGTATTTAGAGAGGTTTTGAAGTTATCCATTTTTCTGTACATTTCCAACATAGAGCATCTCTTGTACTGTAAAATAATTATTTTAAGGTTTTCTTTATTTTATCCAGTATTATAGAGCAATTTAAAAATTATATATATAGAATGCTTGGCTTAACAATAACCTAATGTTAGAGTTGAATCACAACCCTAAAAGAATGAGAAACATTTAATAACCACTTACATCTTCACCAGTCTTCCCTGGAGGACCAGGGGGACCACGAGGACCCTGGGGACCCTGTTAAAAATAAAACGAGGATTATTTAAAGCATCACTTTTTAGGTAAAGTCTTTTCACTGGTTTCTGACTTGAGTTGGGGCATATAGCCGGAGCCTAATCGACTTCGCACTTTGTGATTCCAATCCGAAGGAGCCCAAATCTGAGTGTTCATCTCTGTTTCTGTAACAGGATAAAGGAGAAATATCCAATTTCAATACTCAAAGGTGGTGCCTGTGGATAGGAGAAATGGGCCTAAACATTACAAGCCTACTTTGGTATCCCATTTCTAATGACAACAGTGTCTGTACGTGAAACATGTACTTACTGTTTGACCAGGTTCACCAGGCTCACCAGGAACGCCTTGAAAACCAGGAGGACCCTAGAAGAGGAGAGGGATTTTGTAGGTGTTTGAACAAGCTCTTTTTGTGATTTTACAGATATATCAATGTTAATTAGTCAGCAGGAGAGACGAGACTGTACTTACAGGGGGTCCAGATGATCCAGGTGGGCCTCTAGGTCCCATTAAACCCTAGGTGAAAGAAATAACAAAATCTTTTTAAAAAAAAAAAAATCACCATTATAAACACTCACCTATAACATCAGTTCCCAGCATTTCTAAAATACTAGTAAGCATTCCAGTTTTCAGTGTGCGATCTCCTAACTTCCTCTAACTTAATTTGGACCTCTGCAGGAATTTGCACAGGCCGTCTAAGTGTAAACAGATTTTCTAATGGCAATGAACCCCCACAGAATCCAGTGAGATGATTTGGAACGTGACGTTATGGCCAGAAACCTTGTGATGAGGCTCCTTAATCTCTTCTGGCTTGTTAGCAAGTGCACTGGCTCATTCTTCTATGCAGCCCCCTCCCTTCCTGTGCATGAACTTTCAGAGTTTAAAGAAGAGGGTCACAACCACACATTAAGAAAGGTCGTAGTTCTGGCCCTGTCAATTTTACCATGATTTTCAAGAAGAGATGTTGGAGAAAAAGATAGTTAAGGTGGTAGAGAGGTAAAAGGGAAAACAAAGGTATCTAAATAGCAGTATTACCAGGAATTGGTAAATTAACATATAATTTTGGAAAAATATCAAACAACTCTCACACATATTGTGTATACATCTATTTCAAATAACGATCAACTTCTATTTAAATATTTCATTGTTTTCTGGGTTTTGGTTAAATTCTCTTCATTTCACCCTAACCGACTCAAAAATTGCAATTTTAAAATTGTGACACAGCAAATAAATCCTCATTTACATTTTCTGATTTATTGTCGGACACTGCAGACAGAACTTGATTAAAGATACTCCTCTTTTCCTATATTTAGTATCTAAATGGATGCATAGATTTTTCAAAAACTCATTTAATATTACACTGTTCTCAGGAAAGGAAACAAGCACTTGACCCAGAATAATCCCGGGCGGCCTTCACCCTGCCACTCGCCCACCAGATGCATTGTCTGCGATGGGAGTTATGCAATCTGTGGGATGAATTTAACCCATATTCTGCTATCTACACACACTGCAAATATCTGCTAACATCAGGAAGGGTTAGAAATTCACGTGGAGAGTATCTAATCAAGATTGTCCTTCAGAATAGCTTTGGAGTAACAAGGACTAACGCTCAATTGCTAAGAAACAAACGTGGTGGCAAATTTCCTACCAAACCTGTGCCATCCAGATACCCTTGGAAGAAAAATGGTTCCCCACAGGAGCTGAGATACTAAGTTACTTTCCAGACCTATATCTGCATTAGAGAGCAGCTTTAAAATCCTTCTCATTCTTAAAAACACATTCTTCTGCCTCAATATCGGCAAAGTAATATTATATCAAATTATATGTGTTATCTGACATCAGATTACAAGTTTCATTAATTCAAAGAAGTGCAGTCAACAGACAGAATTAAAAGCACAAGACCCAGCAGTGTCACATTCAAGTTAAACATGCAGTCCCAAGACCGTATTTCAGGTCCTAAGACTATATTTAAACACTTCACATTGTCCTACACCAAATTATCATTTAACAGGCTGACTCAATATATGATGAAAACATGCATTTTAAAACTATGCTTTGTTTTAATACAGCTGGATTAGACTCAAAGGAAAAAACACTAAACACTTGATCTATGCAAGTTATCATGTGCTCGGTCATAGACCTACCATAGGTCCTGGGCCAAAATCAGCGGCTTTAGATGGATCATATTGGGCAGCAAAGTTCTGTAGGAGACAAAAAGTTGGAAATTAAAACACTAAAAATTTTACTTTAAAAAGTGCTGATAATTATCATCCTACATCTGTCTTCTGACTTGCTATATGTTATGTTAAAGTCCCATAAGTAAAACTCAGTAACCATGGTCCCACTATAAATACATTTACTTTTCTTTTTCCCCAGAAAGACTTGATTTTACTAGGAAGGCCCTTTCACACAACGACCTCAAGTATCTGCACAGCAGCGATGGAGAGGCGTTGCAACGGTGTGAACTGAAAATTAAGAATATAAACACAGTGCTCGTTTTTCAAAACCATCGAATCATTCTGCCTGATTTCCAGTGAGGGAAATTCTGCGTATTTTTTTACTGCATTGATTAAGTAAAACTCACGTACCAGCCCTAACTATCAGATGAGGTGGGCCCTTCAGCTCCAAAAAGATCTGAGGAGCAAGCAGCCTCAGAAACATGTCACTGGATTTTTGGTCTTTTATCAGTGTAGGTTTTGTAGGCAAAGACATCTAGCTTATTATAGAGTCTATTTTCCATCTTCACTAAAATGGAAAAAAAAACAAACCACAACACAATATAATTGAAAATCCTTTTCATGCTTGTTTTATTAGCATATTAAAAAAAATACAAATTAATGAAAGCAGTTTGGGTTTTGCTAATAGGAAAATAAATGATTGCTATTCATATTGAAGGCAAGAGTATTCTTCCATGCAGGAGGATTTAGTAAACTTGATCAATCAGACATTGTCTATGTCTTTGGGCTCCCTCTGCAAGCTAATGGCAAGCAAAGAGTTAAAGCCAGCATTCTGCAGAGAACATGATAGACACTTCTGAAAAAAAAAAAAAAAGCAAACGTATATGTGACAATTCACTTAGGTTCTGCAGCATGAATACAGATAGAAATCAAAAATTCTAAAAGAAGATATTCTAAAATGTTAAGACTTTTAAGTGTGAACTTGTAGCCTAAGGTTAGCCGTCTTCATCTTATTCCTGTCTCTTGAACCCAGCTGCAAAGTGCCGTTTCTTTTCCCCATCTGCTTAACAGCACAGGTATCATTTGGTTGATGACCAATCTATACACACTAGGGCTGTATAAATTTCATGCTAATTAACAGGGTTTATTTGCTGCTGTGCTTAAGTCCCTGTTGAATACAGAATCTGAATTTGCCATGGAAAATGTACATCCCAAGGAGAGTTTCATTAGAACTGGAACCATCAGTTTCTTGCAGATGACAGGAGAATGTTTCCTCTACTCTCCAACACACCACCAGTCTTTTCCGGCAGATACATTTGGTCTTAGTCATAAAGCACAAATTATTGGTTTCAATGAGAGAAAGTTTGGATGCCTTACTCCGCCAAGACCTGGAGGACCAGGGGGACCTGGAGGACCTGGAGGACCATCTTCACCATCTCTGCCTGGTGGACCTGGTAGACCCTAGAGTCAAAAAAAGGTTTATAAAGTGAACATTAGAAGTGGGCTAAAGAAATCTCTGAAGAGATGTATCTGTCAACAACCAGGCAGCTACAGCACACACTGCAGCAGTGCTGGATATGCAGTTGGAATAAATTTTAGAGAATAAGCACAGCCTGACTTTACATTGTCATGCCACATCTCCTATGAGATATTTACTGTAGTTTCATATTTGAGATTTATGTGGGTAACACTGGATCTACGCTACCAAAGCATAAGCTCCAAATTGGGAAGTTTCATTTTAAGAGACTGAACTTTGGACCCACAAATCCCAAGTGACCCATGTGGAGCCACACAGCCTGTCAGATTGTGTTAGCAAGAGCCTAAAATTTGACCAGCTGAGGACTGGCAAAGATCAGCCCTACTGGTATGGACTAACATAGATTCAGAGCAAGTCAAACGCCAGTTTTCAATCAGTTTAGACTATTTGCTGATATAATTGCATATTCAATGACAATAAAATCGTGCTCTTCTACAGATTTTTGATACTGTCACTCTGTTACCATTGTAAAAAAAAGTTCTGACAACAGCTTGAAACCACATGTGCTCAACCCAGTAACATTTACCCTTTTATTTTTTCACCCTTAAAGCAAAGCTGGCCAAGTTTTGCCATTGTGGCAACTGAGGTGAAGCTTCGTTTGGTCTGGATTTTGGACCCAGTTCAGTGCTAGATGAAATCCATAATAAAAGACTTACGGATTTCTCAAGGAGTGGAACTATGCTTGCTACCTTAAGGACAGAGCATGTGTCTGATTTCACTGCACACATTTAGTTAGTGGTAGCCTCAAATGAATAACCAGTTGACCATGTAGATATACTCTTCCTAATATTTGGTTACGTTCTAAGAAAACTCCAGAGCTACCTATCTGTGACATTTTAATTTTCAGAAGACACAAAAAAGACACAGAGTAACTACGCACTGTGGGAATACCGAGGTGAATTGCAGAATATCGTGACAGAAAGCAGTAATGATGCAGAAGCAAATCAAAAGGTATGTATCAGCAATATGAAAGAACATTCCAATTGAATTATTCAACCTTACTCATGGTTACTTTTTGCAGTAGCCTCTAACAGTCCAATACCCACTTTGATTAATAAAAGGTGGGTGAGAAATGCCTAGCTGCCAAGAAGAGAGCTTTTTCGAACCATTTCTGAAGGCACAGATAACAAACGATCCTCAAAGCTGGCTTTGTCTATTCAAGTCTGATGTAAAGAGTTTATCCCTATACCGTATTGCTCAAAGACTACATCTTTGTACATCATTTTTCTCTCCTGCATTTTCATGTGCTATTTCCACTCTGGGCAATTGGGGAAAAAAAAAAAAAGTTTTTCAAACCATCGAGTGCTAACTCAACTACACCTGCTCGGGCACAAAGACCATAATTAAGTTGATGAGTTATTGCCAGGACAGAACTTGGTACATAAGTAACTTGGTTTCTTTTTACTGAAATTGTACATGCCAGGTTCTATAGGTATATTTATTTAATCTCACAGCAACGCCTAAACTTAGTTTTTTCCTCCTGTTTTTCCAACAGCTGCTGTTCAAAGATCACAAACAAATGAACGTCAGTCTAATTCCTTACCCTTTCTCCTTGTGGCCCTTTGTCTCCTCTAGGGCCCTGTTGGAAGAAAATAAAACTTAGTGAGTTACCATGGAAATTTTCCAGGAAAATACAGAGAAACGGATACACTAAAATCAATGAGTGTACACGAAAAAGGGAAAGACGACTGCACACACAGGTCTGATAGATGTTTTCCATAGACAGCATATTCTTTTTCCGCAATAAGCTACTGGAGATAGTCATTGTCATTGCTATGGCAGTTAAAAGTATCACTGCACAGTCCACAGAAAAGTCGATTTTAGTTTCTACAGAATAACTGGCTCCAATTTAACAGTAGTGACTTTCAGAAATAAGATAGAATTTATTTAGCTTTTTGGACCTGTATGGATATTGCCGTACTGTTCAAACCACATAAATCTTTCCAAAGGAATTCTGTTTGAACAGCAATGTTCTTTTGATGCAGTTTAGTCCTCGGTAGACCGAGTTCTGCTCTTGGATAAAGCAGCTTAAATCCAATATCTGAAATTACCCTGGTGTTAAGATATTGCACCCATTGTTCCCTCCTTTTGTCGTCCTACTGCTATTCTCAGGGAACACTGGGATTAATGAACGTAGTCAGTTTTCCTTTCATTCAATATTCCATGAAATATTGATCTGACTAAAAATATCTGATATCGTCTCCGTTTACACACAAGAAAACCAAAAATGCTTACCTTACGCCCCGCAGATGGCTGGAAAAAAAAAAAAAAGAGGAGAATTAAAAAAGATATACAATTTTTCCCAATATTTTAAACTAAAATCATGTACACACTTAGACTTGTCTTATATAATTATAACTTCTCTCAGTACTTAAGTATGCCCTATAGTTTTAAATTACTATAAAGACTAGGAACTTACTACATAGCAAAGATATTACACTAGAACATTCTGTTGAAGACTGACCATTTTATACCTATTATAGCCTACAAAACCGGCATTAAAAAAAAGTCACACCTGAGTTCTTTCATAATCCTTCTGTGCAATGAAATTTAGACACTAAGACTGGCTTTAAAGTCAAGTCATCTCCAATCCAAATCTCTAGGTAGGATGTCCAAATACCACTGCTCCGTGACTTTCTCCTCATGGTCTTTACACCTAGGAAGGCAGTCTCTTAAAAAAGGCCATCCCACTTGAGAAATTGGGGTGTGTACCTTTCCAGGCAGTCTCTCCAGGATTTAGTGGGTATCTTTCCATGACCGTCTTGGTAATTAACATTTAGTAAACAATACTGCCACAGAAAAAGAAGTTTAGCCTGTTAAATGGAGTTGAGTGTTGTGCATTAGATAACAAAAAAATAATTATACTGACCTGACTCACATCTGGAAAAAGAAGGGGAAGGAAAAAAAGGAGATAATTAGAATGTGGATTCCGTTATTTTACAATTCAGTGCTTTTCAATCAAAATGCAACTTTGTTAATTTTCTTATCGCAAGAAACATTTTCTTAGCGTAATCTCTCATTTTTAAGGTGATTATTTTAAACTGTAAGGATTTACAGGTGAGATTGCTGTGCATTTCAAATTCAAAACACATTTGCTAACGAAATTAAAACAAGTGATATGGTTGATATTGAATATCAGCCTTTTTAACTGTAAGCCTGCTGCAAATATGCTTAAACATATCTCCTCGGAAAAAAAAAAGTACATGTTTTTTCACGTATGTATCCGTGCAACAGATGAATAAACCCAGACAGGCTGACTCATGTGCAGCTATTGAATTGCAGAAGCGATCTTTAATTTTAATATAAATGACCCCACCTCGCTTTTCACAGGGAATGGTTCTACCCAAACGCACCTATTTCCACATTTTCCTGTAAAACGTCATAGAGTTTAACAGCAAAAAGTTCGAAGCCATTCCACGCCCAACAGCAAACAACTTCCTCTCCATATGTGATTTACTACCAAGTGTGCTCTCGTTGGAGAAGGCAACTTTCGAAATCTGTTTTCTGAATTTCAAGCAGTTAAAAATCTACTTTGGCTGAAATTTACCACGGTAAAAACGTCTCACATCACACTTTAATGCCAGCAGCTGGACATTGTTAGCAACTAACAGGTTGTTGCGTGTTTTGTTTTTTTTTCCACGAAGTGTCACTCTGGCGATGCATCATCACATTCAGTTCCAATGATTCACGCCGTCCAGCAAAAAGGTGACACCACCGAAGTGCTGAACGCTGTCAAGCGCTGAAACCCCACGGAGCAGGACGCCGACTGCCTGCGTTACCTCAGCATAAAATTAAAAGCATTACTGCCCCCGGGTGATAGTGACATTTCTCATTTCGGGAAAAGCGGCATCCCCACACGAGCCGCGCCGCCTTCCTCAGCCTTTGCGAAGACGCTGCTACCGCTGCCCGTCACTGGCGACGGGAGGGGGGGAGAGGAGGGAATGTCCTCGGGGGGGGGGCACCGGGACGGGCCTCAGAACGGCCCTGCCGCGGGTCCTCGCGTCTCCTCTAGTCACAACCACCGGCGGTGCCGCCTCCCGCCACGGCTACCCCTCCGCTTCCTTCGTCTAGGAAGGCGGCCAAACCCAGGTTAAAACCAGTCCTGCAGAGAAACGGCGGCGAGGGGCTAAGGGCGGACTTCACAGGAAGCTGCACGGAGGGGAGGCAGCTCCGCTTCTCCCTCCGCCAAGTGTGCGGGGCGCGTCTCTCTCCTCCGCAGCGTGTGGGGAGGCGAAATCCTGTTCCCTCAGAGAGCTTCGCTCCC
>VWZK01006654.1:0-26858 GCA_013396935.1 Baryphthengus martii | reverse complement strand
GGGAGCTTCTGCTTCTCTTGAGGCCACTTGGCAATTTTTTAAAAGGGGTAAAGAAATGGCCACTCGCACAGATTGGGGGGGGGAGTCTGCAAAAATAGGGTTTGGTGTGCACGTAGTTCTTCCAGCTTTAAGTAGTGTACTTAATTGCGATGCATGTATATGCCCATAGCTGCTTTTTCTTCTTTTTTAATGTATACTATTATGTGAGTTATGACTCATGGAATGACACATCTACAGAGTGGATTATCTCAACTGTAGTAATTCAATGCAGGGGAATTTCCACATTATCACATATAAACTATGCTCATACGATCTGTATACTTATCGTACTTTAAGTTCAGGCTACAGGAAGTTGTGTTCTAATACCAGTAAAGATGTCCTTTCCTAGCGAAATTTTAGCTATCCTGCACTAAAATCTTGAAAATTGACAATTAAACCCAAGAAAATACAAAATAGCTTTGAAGTATTATGTAACCATATTTGTGCAGAATACTTCTTTAAATTGTTGGGGTTTTTTTTATGTTTTTCAGAGTTTTATCTGGAGGAGCCTGTATAACTTGAGTTCCAGTGGCGGGATCTAGTGTGGCATAAAACTTGTCATTTAAAAATGTAAATGCACTGCATTTTTTTTTCAGTTATAGAAAAACAACTCTGTCCGTATTTTCTTTGCCTCAACTCTCCTTTTGCATCTCACCTTCTCTCACACCTTGTGAAGTCAGAACAGATCCTTGAGAAGATTGAAGCCAGACATGTGTGATAATACCACTTGGAGATCTCAGCAAACTCTGAATTGAGAAACTTAGTATTTCATTTTTCTACCTTCCCTACAACACGATGCACACCAGCCCTTCTGCTTTTCTTCTTGCTGTGTGCTCTCACGGATGCATAGTCCTTATCGTTCAAAACCATATAATGTAGTCTGAAAGAGTTTACTGCCACAGGTTTGGGTTGATCTTGATCATTTCAATGCAACAATGGGATTAGAAACCTAGACAGAATGAGATTTATGAAAAAATTCAAGACCTCTCAAAGCTTCTGGTTTGGTAAGTGTTTCTAGTGGTTATGGGGAGTGACTGGATTTATTTCAACTCACTCACACACTCACATAAACACACCAATAAATCCTGAGGTTACTCTTTGTAAACTTTTTTAGATTGCATTTCTCTTACTCCCTGATCCTTTCATGTGATGTTACTGTTGGGTGTTTTCTTTTTTTTCTCCCTGAGTTGATATCAGCAAAACTCAAATTACTGTAACTGATATTTGAAAATTCTCCCTGTGTCAAGTGAAGACTTATGGTGCTGAAATCAATAAGACTGTTTAAAATTCAAAGACCTGCAAATCGTTCTGTTTGTCCTTTGATAGGGCCTGGGCTGATTAAAATGCGACCAAGAAAGCTTAATTGCTGCACTAATTAAGAAGTCTTTAATTTCTTTTCTGGAATATTGTTTGAAGCAGGGTTTCTGTTCTGCTCATGTTCAGGGCAGGTATTCTCTCTGTTTCTCTGTCTCTTTTTTTTTTTTCTTGACAATTTTGGTATATTAAGATGTATATTAAAGCAGTAAGATGTATTGACAGTGATTGTAATTTATTGCTTTAAAAAAAAGTCTGGTATGGAGTTCACTATTTTATTAAATTACAATTTTGAGGGCAGTTGTAAAGGGTAAAATGCAATTAGAAAATGCATAGTAGCTGTTGCATTTTAAGGAATCTAAATACCTGACTGACAAGGGATAGGATAGTACATCAACTCCCTCCCCCTTCTCCAGTTATTATTGATAATTAAATATTTAAATTCATTCAGGGGAAAAAAAAAAAAACAAACCACAAAGAAGTATTTTATCTTCTGAATGTGTGTGAAGGAATGGACCAGGGGGAGGGGAAGCTTAAAGAAGACAGGCACCTGGTAAAGATGAATACTGTATTATCATGTTAAGTTCATCCACGACATTTTTTTTTTAATTTCTTTTGAATTTATTTTCCTGAGAAATTGTCTTGTATTTTGTCTTATCCTTGTCCAGTGACCTATTTTGTTCAGCGGTTTCTGAAGAGAAGAAACTAAATGATTGCACAAAGCTTTCTGTGTGATCAATAGAGTAATGTTTTAGGTTTAATCATGCTGCATTATGATTCCGGCAAACGACTGCTGAACAGAAGATTCTAAGAAAGGAGCAAGTACTGACAAAGAGAAGGTAAGTCGTGTTTTGCTTTCAACCTCCAGGATCTCGAGCAGCAATCCCACTTTCAGGAGCTATCTGTTTATTTAGAGTGAAGACTGAGAAAGAGGGAGGGACCTCATACCGAATCCCCCCCCTGCATCTCTCAGGAAAACAGACTTGTAGAAATGTAAGTCTGAATTGGGATCCTTTTTTTTTTTTTTTTTTTCCCTCTTCCATCAAGATATTTACTAAGCATTGCAAACACGATGAATACAGTTCAGGGTGATGTGAAGTGTTGTACCAGTAATAAGAAACTGGATACTGCAGTGCTGTTTTTCTAATTGTTGCATTATAGTCAAACTAGCACAGACCTTGTCCAATACAAATACAAACTGGATTCCTTTCAGTGACAGGACAAGTAGATAACATGCTTAATAGATACAAAGGGAGATTTACCATTCCAAGCACGATGTCACGCTAATTATGTTTACTCTAATTGAAAGCAAGGTTTGGGGGAACCTGAAATTACTCATAGGATATTTTTAATAACTGAATAATAATAAAGTGCAGCAAATGTTGATCACAAACCTTTTGGTCTTTCAAAAATCTATTGGAAAATTAAATGAAAAGTGGAGTTTGGTACAAACAATGCCCCAGGGCAAAAAACAACTAACACTGGATTTTCCAGTCCAGCCATAACACAAATCAATTTGAGCACACTTCTATGGCCAGACTGCCAGATTGTTATGACTGCTAATTCACTCAATCAAACAGTGCATTAGCACACCCGGCACAAACAGCTTTAACAATAGCATACACTTCTGAACAGTCCACCGTATATCATAAAAACTCCAGAATACATGGTGAGATTGCTTTCACGTTCTGTTTACTGCAAATTTGTATTTACTTTTGGTGCCTGTTTAACAGAGGGGAAAAAAAAAAAAAAAAAAAAAAGTGGAACAACAGAAGCAAAGAAACTTCAAGAACCATTAAAAATAACTTTAAAAGTCTTCAAAAACGGGAATCTGGGAGCAAATTATCACCTAGGCTGATGGATTAATGTGCATCTCTCAGCTGGAGAGCTGAAAGCAGTGGCTGCACATCCTCAGCACAGGACTGGAAGGGGAATCGTTCCGGGCTTGGCAGCTCGAACACGCCCTGCCTAACCCAGGCACTTCAGTCTCACAGCATCTTTTGCCGGCTTGACTCTCGCGAGTCATCTGACCGGCTCCGAGGGTGTTCTCTGCTTGAGTACAAGGGCAGGATTTAGCCCCAGAGATTTTTCCCCCTTCATCCCCACGAGAAATGGGTGTTCTCTCCGGCGATGCAAACTGATGCTCTGACCAAGGACGCTCTGTACTGAGGCGCTTGGGAACCTTGGCTTGGGAACCTTGGCTTGGGAACCGACGGCTTGGGAACCTTCACATCCTTTCCCTCTCTCCTCCCCTGCATCCGACACACACACACAAACACACGTCCACACCCACACCCACGCACAAGCGCATAGATGCAAATTGCGAATACCAAACGCCAGTTCAGCTACTTGCTTTTTTCCGATTTTTTTTTTTTTTTCCCTTTTTCTGACTTCAGAAAATACGTTTCGAAAGTCAGTGACCAAATCAATCCTTATGCTGATTTGAGCTTCTCGGTCACGTTGCAGCCACCGGAGCCAAATGGTGAAGCGGGTCGGGTTCCCTTTCCGGGGTGGCTCGGGATGGATGGAGCAGGTAACTAGGCACTGCCAGCTGTCATTCCCCTGACAATTGACAGCCGAGAGAGAACGCTGCGGGACGAGAAGAAAATGATAACCCACTTCCCTGCATGAATTAAATGAGGACTAGAATAGACGGGGATCGCCTGTGTCATATGTGAGTTATACTTAGGCTCTCATTAGAGGTCCTCAGTCCAACGTGTTAATTCACCTACCAACAGGTAGCAAAAGTCGCTCAGAGCAATAATTACGAAGTACGAAGCCCCTGCCATTGAATTATGTCAAAGCCCTGATCTAATCTGCGATGCCCTTTCCCGTGTTTTCCCCCCACTGACAGAATTAGTTCACACAGCCACTCCAGCCCTAGCTCCCAACCCAGGCTAATCGAAATACAGACGGTGGAGAGCCGGCCCGGTATTTAAACGGTCCTGATTTTCCACTACGCGCCCTGATGATCTCTGCCGGTGCCAGGGGACCACTCGCTCTTCCCGGCCCGCACCCGGGAACCTCGGGGAACCGCGGCATCCCCTTCCNAAATGCACACTGGGTTCTTTTTCATGTATGAGCTGACAGCCTGCGAGACTCAGGCTTTTCTTCCTAAAGTCACTTAAGTGAGTGGAAAACATTGGGGTGGGGGGAGTTATCTTTATTATTCCTGTATTTTTAAAAAGCAGACAAATAATGTTAATTATCTTTGTTGTTGTTGCGGGGACACGCACACCTTTAAAAGTCCGAGCCCTTGCTTTAAAAGTTTCAGCCCAGAGCAGAATTTTATAGCGAGTTATAAACTCTCGGTAAGAGGGGGATGTTATAAATGGAAGTGCTGACACAACCTTAACTATAGAGTGTAAACGGCTATGCTATAATATCCATTAAGCAGAAAGAAAAATAAGATGGCTGATCAATAATTTATACAAAGAGTACCAACTGCAGACATAATAACTGTAATGTTTGCAAAGCAATCTCTCGCTCTCCAGGCTTAACAGTAAACTAGCGGGGCTGTTAATTTCCAACTCCTACAGATAAGAATACAAACAAATTACTTAAACTTGTATTTTGCTCGATATTTTGCATGCCTCGGTAGGATAAAATAAAATTTAATTACGATGCAACTTGGACTGGTTGAGGAGCCTCCCCGCCCCTTCCCTCCTTCCCGCCCGCCTGCTGTTTCGAGAGGACCTTCTTGTACAAAGCTCCGACCGGGAGAGGAACAGGTTGATTGGACGGGCGTTGTAAATGGGTCGACTTTTGGGTCACTCTAGTTCTTCGGAGAGTTATTCATACATGGAAACAAAATGAAGCCATTTAACTTCAAAAGAAAGTTGCGAGGTTTGCCAGTGCCACGAGCTGAAACACAATACCCCCACCGGCACGATAAGCATCAGCTGTCAGAGGACAATGCACTGGCGCTCTACATGCAGGAGGCTACCGGGGAATTAAAAAAAAAACAACAACAACAAAAAACCAACAAAAACCCAACCCCCCAAAAAACCTGCTTTAAGGGAAAACAGTGGATCTTCCACTATCCTAAGCGGAGAGTGGGCGAGCAACTGTTATCTTCATTTGCATAGGAGCGTTATCTCACATTTCCGTCTACTGTATTTAGATAGCAAAGCAGAGGAACAAAGTCTGAAAGTTGCTAAGTAGGCTCGGGTAAAGTACCGAGGGTTTGTTTGTTTGTTTTTTGTTTGTTTGTTGTTTTTTTTTCTTTGCACGTCTCTTGCAATAGTACCAAAAAGATCTCTTCTTTGCTAAACAACAAGAGAGAAATATGTCAGTAGAGGAGACTTTTTTTTTTCTTAAAGTGCCCCCCACTCCTCACCTAGGCAAAACAAAGTTGTGTTGCCAACTACACCAAAAGAAGCTCAAACTTAACGTGGCGTGTACAGCTCTTTCGACAGTTTTCAGCTGTGCTTCCTAAGGACTTCGCGGATGTTTTGTGTAGCATAACGAGAGGGACATCTTATTTCTAAGTCCTGAGCTGTAACGCCAGGTACTGCTTTAAAAAAAAAACAAAAAAGCAATAATTTGCCTGCTTGTCTGGTGCCTGCTTGTCCAGTGACCTCTCCCAACTCAGCACCACTAACGCAAAGAAACATAAATGGCAACTGCCTGCAGACTGCACACTCTGGACGAGTCTTTTGTACGGAAGCAATAGTTTCACCCCTCCCCTCCCCAAACGACCGGTTGGATGCAATGTGGAATAGCGTTACTTAGAGAAACTTAACTAGAAATTGCAGCGCCCACTAGTGCCCGTGCGGGGCGGGGGGAGGGGAGAGCCGGGCTGCGCTCCTCTCTGCTACCCTCCTCTCCCTCCTTCTCCCCTCCGTTCCCTCCTGCTCCCTTCCTGCTCCCCTCCGCTCCCCGTGGGCCAACCCCGGAGAGAAACGTCCTTCGGGGAGGAAAAAAGGCGAGCAGAACTAGGGGAAAACACAAAGGAGTGAGATTCGGACAAAAATGGTCTTCAGCTCGTCCTTATTAAGTGGATATTGTTTCTTCATCTTCTGATGCAGATACGGAAAAGCTGTGTTTTCCCATCTCACTAACCCTCCTCTATTCGATGAGGTGTGTGAATGGAGCAAGTGTTTCACAGGCAGCATCTTCACACTGTCACTGTGAAAGGAGTTGGAGGGGCTGCCTGGCTATAGAGACTCAACGGGAAACACAAGCGGTGTTAGATCTGTTTCTAAGTTTTGGCTACCCACCTGACATGCAACACTACAGAAACTCTGTGAGATAACTTCATTAGGTCCCTTCTTTTTTTTTTTCTTTTTTTCCCCCCAGGTGTTTGAGGTTTGTGGGGGTTTTGTTTGTTTGGAGTTATTTTTTATACACATTATGTTCAGAGATTGTTAAGGGGCAGCATTTTGAATTTCTTGGAAACTGTTCTTGCTTTGGAGATGAGGATGGACTTTGCAAGGAAGCTGACACACAGCCCTCTTGTCTGGGTGAGCAGATACCAAGTAGATAAGCTCAAGATATACTTTCACAGTGGCACCAAATGTCTCAAGTATTTGCCTATAGTTTGTTGTGCTTTGGGATAATGGATAATGTTCCCATTCAGATCCAAGCACTTACACTGGTGTCCAGCATAATATGATTTCACATGTAGGATTTCCAAAGCAATAAGAGGTAGCTTTAAGTTATATCACACACACTGGGTCACAAGTAGGCAATGGACTAATCCTGTCATCTTCTAACTCCATCTTTAAAAAGCTTTCAGTATAAACTTCTTAAGCTACTAAAACCTTGTTTAGCCAAGAAGGAAAACTCCAAATATATTCTCAAATACTTTGGGCTCAATGTCTAAAGTGATCTGGTGGATGATGAAAGGCGGGCCAGGATTAACAGTTGTCTCTTCTCCACTGCTATTTGACAGTCATATCTCTTCCTTTGCCTTTATTGTTGCTGTGCATTTCTTCATCAATAATAAACACCAAAATATACTCTCAAATAATGTTCTATGCCAAAAGTTTGTCACAAAACCCCATAAATACAGAAGACACTGAATACCAAAATAGTTGAAAATAATTTCCAGGAAGTCCTGTTTTTCTCTATTTTCACATTTCCAAAATAGACACTTATTTCAAAACAGGGTAATACTTGGCATAGATATAAAACATAACAAAAAGAAAAATCCCCTATCTTTATTGTAGATATAATAAGGATAGTATGGCTAAAATAAGTTCCCTTAAAATATACCCTGTTGATTTTTGTGGCTAATGGCAAAAACGTTTTATTATGACTATTTGTTTGAATTTATAAATAATATAACTTCTCAGTTGTCTGTTCCTCTTCAACGCTCAGTGATTTACATGCAATTGAATTTTATTAGTATGAATACTGGACCTTAAGCTTGTGTGTTTGAGTGCTTATACAAAGTAAATTCTTGGAATATTTATCCAGTAAAAATAGACTTATGAAGACAGCAATTCCACAATACATTCTTAGCTTTAGCCACAGCTGTAGTTCTGTATGCAGATACTTAACTGAAAAGCAAGAAGATGAGTCACAAAAGTACTGAAAAGAATAAAAAACCCCACCGCATTTGATTCTTGTATTTTGAAATGCAAAGGAAATTTTAGGAGAAAAGCAGCAAATACATTTGAGTAAGAAATGAATTTAAGAAAATTGTAAAAATATAGAGGGATGTGAATGACGGTAGTAAAATTTTATCCATACTAAATATTTTTGAGTCACAAGTATATACCAACAAGTTGATTTTATGAAAGCTCATTCTCCTAAACATATGAGTGTAAACTTATAATACAAAGTTCAAAGCAAGAAAAATGAACTATCACCATCTAAACTGCTTTAATCTAGCTGGTTAGAAAGTTTTAATTGTCATGCTTTTGCTTAATTACAGCCTTTAATATGATGATCACTCTCAGGCAATTGAGAATTATTCTATTTTCACACATGAAGAGGGATAGGGCAACTAAGAGCCACAAAAAAATTCAGGTACTCTACTCATACTGCTGGTTATCACATGACTTACTAGACGCCTAAATCCCGTAGTACATAAGGTCGTGTTGACGCAATTCACCAAGTGCAGCGCTTTCCTTTGCTGGCCATCTAGATGAGAAACACAAATCTCAGTCCTGCTGTTTTCCTGAAGAGAGTCTGTACCCAAATACAAACAGTTTTTGCTTGAGTTCACTCTATTCACACAGGCAAGGTAAAGTTGAAATGAGGCTATTTGCTTCTGTGTTCATATTTGCATTCTATGGTACAACTAATAACCAGTTAGGCAGGATGGGAAACCTATTTTTACACATCAAGCTTCTGTCATTCCTACAAGACAAGAGAACTTAATCCAGGTTTCCCATGTGCTAGCGTTGAACATGAGCGATCAAAGATGAGGTCTGCAATGGTAAAGGTTTCTCTGGTTCTTCCTTGGGAAATTTAGGCCAGTTGACTGATATGTTACTACCAGCAGGAGGACCTCCAAGTAGACTCTCTTACTTCACAGGTAAATGTGTCACCTTGCTGAGAAAAGATTTTAAGGGCTGAATTCAGCCTCTTCACAATCGTTATCATGGGGTATCCCATACTGATAATAAAGACCTTTCTGTTCTTCCCTGACAAATTTGTCCTGTTTTGGTTCCTAATTATCTTAGATGCTTCTAAAATGTTATTCTGTGGCTTTTACTTTTTGTTTTAAACTGTCTTATCTACAACCATAGAGCTATATTGAAAGCAAACGTTTTCCTAACAGCTCTAAGTTTTATTTTTTACTATCAAGCCAAAACAATTACAAGGAAAATAATGCATATAACAATATAATCAAGAAAAATGTTTTCTTGAGTGTTTTGTTTCCTACTGATGTAAACTTAGAAATCAACGCACAGCTTGCAAGCAAGGGCCAATAGCTGAATACTTTTAAATACAGTGACATATAATGGCTGCAGTAAATAAAGTCTCAGAGGCTACATTTATGCTAGCAAATGAAACTTACCTGGGAAAGTTCCTATACAATAAAACCAGCTTGCACATATGCGTATATATAAATTCTTCTGCTGTCCAAAAGAGGGTAGTGGTAACAGCCTGCCAGCTGGGAAGAGTCTCTGGGATATGCAACCTCCTTCTTCCTCAAACTGCACTCAGGAGTTAGGTTTTAGGACATTTAAGGTGTGTCAGGGGCCGTTTCAACAGTTTTACAGCGTAGACTATCATGTTCCAGTACCTGGGAATATTCCTGGCACTATTTAATTTGCTAGTGCGAATGCAGCTTCAACTGTTTTACATTACAGTAACTTTCTTGAAACATATATTCACATTAAACATTTTTACGGGCACAAGCTCTTGATCTTGCAATCTTTATATGGGCAACATTTCTATTGCCTTCTAGAAATGAAATTTTAAAAATACAAAGTTTCCTTAATCAGTGAGGAATCCAACCTTAGCCTATAATTAGAAAGGAAAAAGGAAATAAAATTATAACATGGGAGGAGCTTGCTACAATTCTCCCTAAAATAATTTTCCAACAGCACTAAAGTATTACTGACTAATACAGGTCTTGCTTAGTTAATTTAGCAGCTTGGACTAGAGACTCAGGTTTTTGTGCTCTTATGCTTTTGTGCTGGATATTTGAAGCTGAAAATGTAAACATGAGTGCTTTTTATATAAGAGACTTCTAGAAAAATGTTATGGATGGCAGGGCACATTCCTTGCTGTTTTTTGTGTTAGATTCTCTGCAGTCAACATCAGTCCCAGAAAACAGTCTGGGGATGTTAGTCTTCTTGCAACAGGTTGCCTACTGTTGAATTTATAAGGTTATCTGTAACTTCCATTGATAGGAATATCATAAAAAAGCATTATACAAAGGATCTCATGCATTTATTTGTGTGTTTTCCCTCTATTAATATGAACTAACTTAGTACTGGCCTGTTTGGGGGTCTTATAAATGCAATGTCTTGCTCTCGTTTTTACAGCTGTAGCTTGTTTTGAAAAGTCAAGCAGATATAAAATGACAGAGGAAAGATTATTCTTTAGAATTTTCACTTTGTCTTTTACAAATCAATGATGTTTGCATCTGTCTTAATCCATTAGTGAAATGGTCTGTAAAGAAAGACTGCGTTACAGCCTGAGTTGCAAACCAATACTGAATAGAAAAGTATTGTTAATTTTATTCAGAATCAGAAGATACTACGAATGATATACTTGACACTTCATAAATAATAGCACACCAAAAAATCAGGAGGAAAATTACTTTTTGGCTCAGTCTTGCAATCAATCGGTATTTTTCCCGAATAAGAATTTTAGGGTCAGTTTTGATAGTCTAACCCTACAACGGAGAATAAAATCTTCCTTTATTCCACTTGAACAGTTTTCAGATAGCAATTAGTAATTGGAGGTCTGTTAGAAAGATTTATTTGGGAAGTGGTTGACTTTCTTTCTACAGCTTATTTTCCCACGGACAATGTTTTTAGTACGCATCTCAGAAACATTGTGTAATGACAAACCCCTTAATTAGTGACGGAAAGAAAAAAACCCCAAACTTCAGCTCTTTAATTCATCTCGGTACTTGTTGGCCTCTAATATAAACTCTAGCAATCTCTAGTTCATCTCCTCACTTCTCAGTGGAGACCGTAATAATACAGAATGTAACATCGGGTTTGCTTGCTGCTGAATTATAGTACAAAACTTGGTTAATTAAAAAGACTAGGCAAGCAAGGTCCTCACTTGAATCTGGGAGAAGTCTGATCTCGCTTTAGGGCCCAGTTATTTCTCTGATAACCACCGATTATCTCTTTTGCAGAAGCAATTGTAATAAGGCAAAGGTGCCCTCTGTAGGGCAGAGACTGTAAATGATGACTGGTAGCTGGAGTTTCACGGAAAGCAACATGAAAGAGTAATTTCGTAGCAGTTTGGCTCTCAAAGGGACATTGCAGACTAAATATGATGTGTAAGTGAAGCAGTGCAAAAAATAACGAAAAAGCTTACTTTAAAATAAAGCTGAGATTAATACTCTCAACTGCAGGTAAGAGCTAACAGTTTTGTAAAAAGCTTCACCATTGCTGAATGAGCGGTCAGTGAAAACTCAGCTGCAAGAATCTCCTGAATGAAACGAAATATGAATTTCAGTCAAAACGACTTTACGGAAATAGGAGGATTCAGAAAGCAACATGCTTAAAAAGTCTCTGTAGCATGTACTCCTAAAAAGTTTACTACAAAGCAGATTCATTAACAGTCCCAGGGGGTTAGCATATTGCTTGCTAAGAAATTGCTTTTGTTAGCATGCCCACAGACACATCTTAGCTAGTGTGCAGAATCTCTAGTGGCTATTTGCAATTATTTGGGGAATTCTTTCCCCAATTTACAATGGTAGCTAATGCTAGCCTAGAGAGAGGCAGGAATCTGACACTAGTTGTAGTTCATTGCTTGTCGTTAATTACTTTCTAGGCCTCATTTTTATAATCCATTAGGATGACCCATGACTCCTGCTAGCTTGATTTTTTCTCTCTCTCCCTGTTTCCTTTTTTTTTTTTTTAAACATTAAATTTACTTTATTTATTTATATGTACATATACTTTTGGAGTAACAATGATGCTGCATGTAGTAACCTGCATTACTATGTAGTGAACTGTAACATGGAGGGGGAAAAAACCCTTCAGAATTATGATTTATCTTCTTTTCTTCTTTACCAGAAAGTCAGAGAAGAAGAAAGAAATAATTCTAGTAGTTGATTTGTTATATATGTTTGGTTTACTACAGAAACCTAGACTGAACTGTAGTTTAGAAAGTGAAGATGAGGTTTTGTAAATATACAGTCTAATTTATTTCTAAATAAGACTGTAAATAGAAGAGTGGGTTTTGGTCACCTGTGAAAAAGTTAAGGATAATAAGTTTTAAAACCTAGATTGCTAAAAGTGTTTTAGATTTTTTTTTTTTTTTTCTCATCTAGATTGTTAGTAAGGGTCCATTTTCCTAGGACATAATGTCAAGACTGACTATCTTCCAAAAGCAAGGTTGAAGGAAAGGGAGAATGTAAACCTGTGACATTGCCTTTGCTAATCACAGGTTCTGGTCAACAAGAGTTTGTTCATTTCTTTACCCACTGTTGAAAATAGAGATATGAGGAGCATATCCCATATTTTGAACCTCATAAATGTCAGATTAATGCTGTCTTTTGTTTAAATTAATATCTGAAAGAGAAAGCTCTTTTCCTTCAATCAATCAAATAGCATCGGACCTCCCTGTCTCTTTTTAAGAGAAGTTAATTTCACTGAACTACTTTTTGATCTTCAAGGCAAGCTTCCAAGTCTATTTACATAAATAAATGTTTGGGGAATGACTGAGATTATGGAGCTTTGTGGGCTTTTGACATGCTCTCTTCACATCCTGTTGCTTAACCTGTGAATAAAATCTGACACATAGCAGGGTATTCACTCTACCTTCTCTCACAGACAAAATTAATGCAGCTCAGAGGACAAAAGTGAGGATCCTAACTGAGTGGGGAAATGCTTGTAGGTGCTGCCGTACTGTGTCAATGTCCTTCACAGGTCAAATCCTCATGACAATTGTTTTCCCTGACATAGAACATGTTTACACAGTAAGATCTCTGGAGTAAACACTGTCTTACACTGCTTAATTGTTGCATCTTTAACAAAAGTTCATGGTCATATTTGAATGCCTATCCTGCAATGTGAAAGTAATCTCAGAGTAGTTTTCTTTAAAACCTTTCTTGGCACTACCCTATGCTTCAGCTAAACACAGGACAAACATCTAATGATATTTTTTTTCATTTTGCTAGACATCTTGTCTGTGTCTAAATATGCAAGCTGGATTCTTCTGGCTTATTGTATTGATCCTTCTGGGTCCTTTCATAGGACTATTTGCAGTTGCAAAGATAATATTGTACTTTTTTGAAGATATGGAATAGATTTAATTCTGGAAAAGTAACACTTTTCAATAATTATCTTCTTTGGGAGTTTTCCCTTAGATTTTCTTCTTTTATTTTTTTCTTTCCAACCAGAATCTGCCAGTTCCTTAGATTTACTCTATGACAGCTGCTTCCAGACAGTATCCAAACAGCCTATCTTTCGATGCTTTGTTCATGTATCAGAGATAGGAGCATGATCTCCTTGTACAGTTGATGAAAAGAAGTATGCATGCTCAGTGCGAAGATTCAGAAAACCTCAACTATAAGCCCTAAGCTGATGTTGTGAAAAAAGTCCTAGCTGACCTGAGACAGGCTTCTGTTACCAGTGGACTGTAAAATACGTCAGTTTTTACTTTAGTTTAGATACCCAGCTTCTTTATTTACAATTTAATTTTCTTTCCTTAGTTTCACTAGTCATCATTTTGTTTGCATTCATTTTGTGCTTTAGTGTGCTATCTTTTAGTTGCTGTGGTCATGTTAGTATTACAAATTCTTCCTCATTGACTAAACTTTTTCTATTCTTAAACAATCGTGATCAACCTTGACTTGAAAAAAAACTATAGTAAGTCTTGATACATGGTTATTTTCTGTTGTCTTTTTTTTTTTTTTTAAATTATTGGAGCATCCTGTAGTATACAGATACTTATTTCCTATTACTGTAATTGAACTGTAAAAGCAAAGTGTCATTGTGCAAAGTCTAAAATATCTGGGGTTTTAAAATCTTTCATTCGTATAGTTTTATTAATTTTACTTGGTTATCTGCAGCTTTGACGCCACTGCCCCCAGCATTTTTCCTGAATAGATGCCAACTGCCTTTGGGCTCTGTTGTCTAGCATTATGTTGCTTGGCCCCAACCCTGAAAAATTTATACACTTGAGTAATTTTACGCATGAAAGCAGGCCCATTGACTATTGATGCATAACGTTATTCGGGAGTGCATGCATTTTCAGGGCTTGGATAATTGTTTTACTGGTCAGTCATTGCAAAGTATTTGTAAAGGGATTTTTTACTCGATTCTGGATTTTCTTTTTTTCTTCTCAGTATCTGTAAATTGTCACGTTTTTTTACAGTTACATGGATTCGGACATAGGTAGGTGGTTTTGATGATTAAATCTGCTCCTTATTGTGTATTCATTGCAGTGATGCGCACAAACATATTCGTATCTGGCTGAGTTGAATGTATTATAATTTCTTAAATATACCTAGAGTTTCCTTAATTTTACACTGTAGATGGGTGAATCAACACTACTAGCCCATTCCCATTCCATAACCCATTTCCATGATAACAAATTAGCTATCAGGTCAGACTTTGGAGACTTTTATCACAACACCCGTAACTAATCATTTAAGTATGTATAAGCCTGTGATGTATTTATTTGTTTAAAGGAATTATAACTTTTTGTAAAGTTACTACATGCTTTTAATGCCTTCTGATTGCATCATTACTGGAACAGTCTTCTCAATTCTCTATCTACAGATGATCAGGAATATGTAGCCAAGTAAATACTACACAGCAATTACTAAATAATTATTTCGCTGTCTGTGTGACCATCTTTTTCTTACTGCCATCCCTTTACTTGGCCCCTTTCACCAGTAATTAGTACCCAAACCTCCTCAACCTTTATCTGGTTTAAATACAACACATCGAAATGTACAAGTGGCTGAAAACTCAGCTGCTATGAGTCTCCAGGCTTCTCCCGAGTCCATGTCACTTTTTACTGACTGAGAAACTGGTCAGAGAGGTAGGAAAGCCAGATTACTACTCTCTATATGATGTTTAATATTGATTTCAACTCACTCTTCTTTTGCATTCCTTAAATACCATGTATTCTTCACATCCTAAATAAAGTACACCTGCTTAAATTGTGATCTTCTTCACAACCTAAATACTTCTTTGGACCACTGTCTTTGGTCTTTGAAGGATGTCCTGTCCACCTCATCTTTATGTAGATCTCAGTAATATATAGTATTCACTTTAGAACTGTTTCCCAGTATTGTCCGTTTTCTGCCAAAAGCTCAACAGTGTGAGAACAAGCAGTCTACATATCCAGACAAAATAGGAACAAAGTTTTAGGTGAGAAACCCTACTCAATGTAAATTTTCTTCTGCAGTTTATACTACTTCTGAGATTTCTCTCAGCTTTACTTTGCTTTGGAGTTTAAGACATATATATTACAAAAATCTGCTGATTTCACAAATATATATGTTGTTCTTTGTGAAACCTATAAAAAAAAAAAGATATTTTTTTTTTCAAATTTATATTCAGCTTCACTTGTAGTGTCACAGTATGACTGAACATTGATGCTTAACACATTTGTCTATAAGCTTTTAAAATATGTGACTAGCTTTAATAATTTCCATGCTGAATAAGAGCCATCAGGCAACATATTTTAATGCCAGAACCATCTGAGATTCTCAAATGTATTGTTTTAGAGTGTTCTTAGCACTTGATTTTGAGTGGTATCCACCAATCTTTTGCAGTTGTACTGAGGACACACAGAAGTTATTGAAGTCAAAGTGGTGAATATTGGGTAATACAACCTAGAAATCCTTTTTTAGGTTATGTGGATAGTGTCTTGGCATGTTGATTTATTTACTACAGAACATGGATCTGAACAGGTCCTTATCTACCAATCTGATGTATTGACTAGAAAGCAGTAAAAATTATATAGTTATCGAACTTTTATTTTGTAATGAAATTACACATTTATGTAGTATCTTTTAAATACTGTAGGCATGGTTTGAGGTTGAAGTTATAAAAATTAAATAGAACAATATTTAGGTAACTTCATGGAGATTAAGAAAATCCTCCTTTGAGAAACTGGTAGAGTTTGCTGACTGGGTCTAGACTGTCCCACTTCTGGTCCTCCCACTCGGTTTTCTAGGGTCGTGGTAGTCGACTATCACAAGAGAAGGACTATTAGCCTCCTGCAAACAAACTGTTCTTATAGATGCATCTTCTGTACAAGTGAGAGTGAGGCCAAGTGAAAAGTTAATAGAAAATATACGTTACAAAAAGTATATGTAGAACTGTGGTCTTGGTGAGCACAAAAAAGAGTTAAATATTTTAAGAAAGCATGGATATTTCATAAAATATCCCTGCAATCCTTTGCATATTCACTCATTTCTTCACTATTATTTTCCCTTACTTATTAGAATGTAATACAGGAGTAGTTTAAGGACCTAGAAGTTCAACTGTGAACTTTCAGAATTAAGATATCAGATTAGGAGTTTAAAATAACTTCTTCAATCAGAAATACCTAGTTAGTTGTTTTTTTGCTGTTTGTTTTGTTTTGTTTTGTTTTTTCTCTGATGTTTTTGCCTACCAATGTTGCCTTTTTCGTAAGAGTTTTAGGAAAGTTTGTTTCAGCAGATTTTTTTGGATCAAGCTCTTTTTCAATTGTTGACTAATCCCAAAGACCAAGAGGCAGTTTATAGGGGAACACAGTTGACTTACTCTTTTATTTATCAAACACAATTTGTCTGCTTTTATAAGCTGTGTATACTTACTGATGTGTTGTATTACACAGGAAATGATTTTTACTATGATGAAGAACAGCACAGGTTGTCTCCAGTTGTTGAAGTCAGTGAGGTCACCCTTTCACAGTGTCATGCTCATGTTTCCTTATTTCTGTTATTTAGAAAGGCTTTTCCTTTCTGCCTGCCTAGATTTCATTAAGCACATTTATCAGTTTCATCAGAGAGGCGAGTCAAATACTTCTGGTATTTCTGCTGTGATTTTATATCCTGCTGCTTTGTTGGTTTTCAGATTCTTGTTTGTAACTTGTCCTGAAATTCTGTTAGTAGTGAGGTTATTTGAGTGGTTTCAAATATTACATATAAAACTGTAGTTGAGATAAGGAGATGCTGTTAATGATTCCTTTTAAAGAATCTCCATATCTCTTCTGTTTCAGCAATGAGAATTTCCCTCCTTTTCTTTTGATCGTTGCTTGCTCAAAAATACTATATGGTTTCACAGTAAATCATAGCATACTGGGTATTTCCTAGCTCTTTAAATATTCTTTTTTTTCACTGAGGCACTGTATTTCCATTCTTGCTGCGAGTACACTGATAACCAGTTGTGACAGCTCAACTGAATCACATTGTGTCTGTGCACTTCCCTTTTTTTCTTTCAATTCAGCTTCCTTCGCCTGATACACTAGCGTAAATCTATTCTCAGGGCCAGGTTGGAATTCCTCATACTACCCTTTTGTTTCCAGTTTTGTACTGTTGATCTTTGTCACTTCCTAATCAGAGGGGATCTGTCTTTGTTTTATTTTTAGTTTGGCAGAGCAATGGTTGCAGTCGTCACTGACACCTGCTGCCAGGCATGCTGTTGCATCTTCTATATATGACCTGTCTTCAGATGATGCAGTTGTGGTCAAATTTTTCTTTTCCAATTTGAAAACAATGACTTTTATTTTCTGTGAAAACTTTGGTAAACAGTGTATCAAGACACTAAATGTTATTCAGCAAATCATTATTTTGGTTGATGATTGCTTGTCCCAGTTTTTCTTTTGAGCTGTCTTTTTCTCATTTTCTTGCATTGTAATTCAATACTAAAGTCATCCATCACAAAGAAATGAGCTGTATTCTGATATTCTGTCAGTAACAGCTTGGAGGCAGCTGCAGAATCATCTTTGCCTTCAATAGGCTCTTCCTTTAGTGGAACATAACGCTATTGGACATAACTTTGTTTAGAACTATGGTTTGGAATCTGATGTATGTAGCACACTGCTCTATAGGATTCCAAACGCTAAGTGGCTTTTTTTTGCAGTCTATTATAATAAGTACTTCTTGCTTTCTCATCGTCCCTGTTCTTTTCATTGGTGAAATGTTTATTCTTTTGTTCGATACACTTCATGCATCTACTGTAAAATGCATTTCCTGCAGTCACTCTTGGTGTCCAGATTAATAGAATAGAGTGGCCTTTGTCGATTCTGCTTAAGTCCCATCCCATCTCAAACAGACTGGCCACATCAACACTAAACAATACTTGATCATGGGTCTCCATTGAGCCTCATGTAATTTCCCCTGTAGCCTTAAGATATAGTTTATACTTTTGGGGTGTGTTTCAATTCAAAAGGCATTAAATAATGTGAGAGTTGTGCAGTAAATCATGTGTTGTCTGAAACGAAAGGTGTGTTGGGTGCCCTAAAGCAGAGCATGGAAGTCAGTGGCAGTTTTTCAGAGTACAAAGCTTTTTAGGAGAGTGGCAGTAGACACCAAACCAGATGTAGTCTCATCCCTGGTATCTACTGAAATTTCTACTGTAGCAATTTCCAGAACTGCACTGGAGTTTTTGTTTTGGAGGGAGACAGTTGATTAGCCTTGGCTAACAGTCAAACACCAATTCAGCTGCCTGATTATTCACAACATTCCCTGGAATGGAAGGAGAGAGAAAATAGTAAGAACAGTAATGAGAAAGCATATGGGTCAAGATAAAGGCATGGAAATGACTTACCAGTTACAATCATGGGAAAAACAGACCTGACTTGGGACAATTAACTTATTTTATTGTCGATTAAAGTAAAAATGCAACCATTAATTTGGGTAGTGGGAAACAACAGGATAAACATTAAACCAACACCTTTTCCAAGCTCAGCTACACTCTTTCACTCACAACTCCCCTCCCCAAGAGGCATAGGAGGGGTGGTCAGTACATAACAGTTACTCACTGTGGCTCCTTCATCCTCATGCTTTCCCCTTCTCTGGCAGGAGCTTCCCACAGGCTGTGATTCCTTTAGCTCCACTGTGATCTCTTCCATTGGCTTCAGCACCTTAGAGCACCTCCTTCTCTGACCATGGCGTTCCCCCTCCTGTTTCTTTTATTTTTTAAAATTTATTTTCTTTTCTCTCCCCCTCCACCTGTCCAGTGTTTTCTGCCCTTTGTTAAATATGTTTTCATGGGTGCACCACCAACTTGGCTGATGGTCTCTGCTTTGGCAAATTTGACGCATGATTCAAGAGAGATTTCCACTCTTCTAGAACAGATTAAATCCAAGGAGGATACTCTGCGACATCTAAAGCGGCACTACACACCTGTGCTTGAGCAATGGAGTTCAATCCAACTTCTACGCAAACAGAGGAAGGTCTTTGAGGATCTCCAGAAGCAAAACTTCACCACTCTGCTTACCTAATTTAATTTGATAAGCATAATTAATCGAACAGCACATGACTGCTTAGAAATTAAAATCTTTGTATGATTTACCTCTTCTGAAAGTGCAGATGATCACACTGCTGATATACAGCAGCTTTAATCAGACAGAAAGCAATATGTAATCGCATTAGCACATTATTTGAGCATATACTTGCCAAAATTATTGCTAGATGTTCCAGAAATTTTCTGTATACTATCACCTTTTCTCATTTCTTTTTGTAGTCTATCAGATGATCGGTGATGTCTGGCCTGTAAGACAAACTGCAGCCCTCAGTCTCCAGCTTCCATTATCTTGTTCTTGACAGAAATACGGGAGCAGGACAAAACACCCCCTTCAGGAAATTTCAGGAAGAAGTTTTTTTTCTATCTGCTACATGCATCAGTTGTGAACTTCTAATTTCAGCAAGCACAATGTCTGTGTTTTCTAGAATCACAACAGAAAGCATAATCCAGTCTCCCTATTAAGATACCTAAATGGAGGTGTTGATAAGTGAGATGCTATACATCATCTAAGGCATCGGCATGGCACATATGACATGTGACTGTGTCCCTCTGGAGAAGCAGAAGGACAGCGAGTGGGATACACTCTTGCAACTGAAATAACCCTGTACACTTTTATTTTCACAGCTCAACCCAGCTCTCTCTCTCTCCTGACTATAATGGAAGTTTAGATGCCTAGGATCCAATTTTATTGTTCAATTTACAGACCTACTTCCATATTGTGTGCCCTAGGATGTTTAAGTCATTTGCTTGCAGATATGACACAAGATCTGTGGGAAACCCTTGACCTCCCAATGCAGAACCTCAAGGCCAGGAAAGGTAGACCATAGCATTTAAAATGACATTATTCATTCACACTCAAACTACTGCTGTGCTCCCTTCTTCTACGTATAGTTACCTACAGGCAGATGCTTGTATTTAAGTGTCTTCGTCTCAGACTGCATCCTACCATTGGAGACAAGAAGCGATCTGTTAGAAAATATTTTGAAATTGCTTTCAAGTGTTATTGCCATACCATCTCCAAATTTTCAAGGCAGCAGGTCAGCCACCTCTCTCAGGTGTCTCTGTTGATTCGTTAATGGCCATATCGACAGTAATGGCTACTCAAAACTGTGAATACGCTTTTGCTGAAGAAACTCTATAGCTGCTTCACATTAATACAGAAGTTAACACAAAAAATTTAGAATGCTTAGCTAAAACCTGCAATGACTTTTTACCTTTATTAACATTTTTATGTAGCAACAAGCACACTATATAGTGCATAAAGAGCTTAAGTGTTTTCTCATACTGCAACTTTTAGAGAATAATTGATTCTAAAGAAACAAACAATCTGGAAGTATATATAATACAGCTTTTAAGCACTTGATTATATAAAAAAATCCATTTCACATTATATGACCTCATTTTGAAACCCAATAGCGAAAGTATGTTATGAATTTCCAATACAAGAGAAATTGTAGTTTACAATCCAGTATGTGAGATGTGTACTTGCATTTTAACTACAGTGTTATATATTTGTATAATTGTAAATACAAAGGTCTTAGCATGGGTTTGGTCTTGTATTTCAGTGACTAGAATTGCATAACCTTTACAGCTATAAATTAGGTAGCCTACCTCTGACACAAGTTAATGTTTAGTAGTTTGTGCTAGACTTAAGCACGGGAAAATAATTTCAAGAAATTTTATTTCGCTTTTACGTTATGAAGAAATATTTTATGGGAATTTGTAGTCTTTTTATTTTTTTAGTCTTATTTAGACAAATATCAAGTATGAAAATTATCTAGAAAGAAGTTTTCATTCATCAATATATGTACATTGATTCTCTATTGTTACAGTTCTTACAAACTTTCTTAGAAAGACTTTTTTACTCCTCAGTTCTCCACTTTCCCTCTGTCTTTGTTTACTCTTATCGTACTGTTTTTCTCTTGCTCAACTCATATTGACTGTCCTCTAATATATCTCCTTTCTTGGAGATGGAGACATCTATATTATTTCTCCACATGCAGTTGTTCCATCCTAGTCTTATATTTCTTTCCCTTCCACTGGATCGATGGGACTTTTTCTATGCTGTCAGATGGCCAAGTATTTCATGTAGGTCCAGCAAATCTCTCCTGTCCTAAATGGACACGCTTTGGATAGTTTCCTGCAGTTTCCATGTTCTTGGACTTGGATTCAGCTAGCCTGGGATCAGCTGAAAATCTTTACATTGCAGTCAAGTCTCAGTAAGCAGAAGACAACAAAATAAAGATATTCACCTTGTAAAAACTGTCAAACATACTGACAGAGTACAATGGATAGATTTATAGTGTCTTTCTCATGTGGGTCTGAGACATGCTGTTTGGATACAAGTATACTCTCTGGTTTATATTAAACTCCAGAGCGTATTGTGGGGCCAAAAGTTAGACCTACACTAGTCATGGGTGAGGAAAGCCTTCCAGAGTGTGCTTACCAGTATTGTAAAGGGGTATGACATACTCAACTGGTTTAATGTCTTCCCCTGTGGGGCCTGGAGGCTGGTGTTAGGCAGGCAGTATGACAAGGGAGACGTCCAGGATCACATGGCACAAGGGCAGGTGGAATCTAGAGGCAACTACAGCTTTAACCCAGAGGACACACCACCTAAAGTATACACTAAACCTGCCATGGGGATGTGTGGGGCCAAGTAACAGTGCGCACTGGCTTCATTCTTCTGCCTCCTGGGGTAGAATAAAGATATCTGATGAATAAGAATAAAGAAATCTGGTGAAAAACAGGGTGGGGAAAAAAAAAGCTAGTAGGGATAGAGGATATGAAGCTAATTGGAAGAGGGAGTTATTTGTTTCATTTGAACTAACTTGATCAAAGAAGAATTCGTGTGAGGTTTGGGTAAGGTTTATAGCAGACTTTTTTTTTTTTTTTTTTTCCAAACCTCCTTTGCTTATCTGGGGTATTAACTTTCCATTTCCGCTGCTGAAGCAGATGTTTTGCTTGTTGCAGACATTAAGGCACTCTTAATGTGCAGTTACTGAATTCTTTTTTAAAAGAGCATTTTAAATTTGACAATGTTTCTTACATTTTTAAAGCAGTGACCTCATTTTGAAAATATTTTTTTCCAATACATATGTCACTACTGGAAAAATATTAATCTGCAAAACTTAGTATAAAATGTCTCCATTTATTAAACATCTACTGTACAGACATCAGCTGTCACAAAATCAAGTCATGCATCCTTATGACTCCTAGCATTCTGAGAAGGGTTTGTTTCAAGCAAGAAATACATTTTCATTGTGGTTTTATTAAAATAAATATTTAAACAAATTTCAACAGTTAAAAATATATTTGCAAACCATATCCTAAAGGATTAGAAACAAAATGTTACTATTTCAACACAAAGATTAACTCGGTAAACACAGTTACAATTCATTCTCCTTATGTCAGACTCATCACCTATTGTATGTTATAGTGACCACTTCTGATATTAAAGTTATTTAAAATAGCAGAATGAATGATGAGTCTTGAAAAGTAATTAGAGATCTGAATACCTTATTATTCTTCCATTGCTCTTCATTTTCATTTGTAAATGCATACATTTAATTCATCTTTATATTTTTGCTTTTGCAAGTTTATACTGCCACTGCACTTTGAGCTTTTAAATTATCTTTTTGTGCCAGTTTAGGAGAATTAACAGAAAAAAAAAGGAACTGTGCCTTTCAAAGGGAAAACTAATACAACAGATTTAAAAAAAAAATGTTTATCGGTTAATCAAAGACTTTTCAATGATGATATCTTTTACAAAACAATGGAGATTAGAAAATCAACACAAAAGATAACTGGGTATTATAATATGTCAGTCACTATATCAGACATTATATTTTTAAGGTAAGCACATCGATCAATTGCTTGCATTCTTCTGCTGCTGATGCCATCTTCAAGTCTGCCTGTCGAGCTTTTTGTTTGGTTGATTTTACACTCTTTTCTTCTCATCACACAAGCTGGGGTTTATTTGAATCTTCTTCTGTGAGATGTTTCAAAATGTTATACTCCTCTAATTTTCACAGTAATGAGGTTGCCCTGTCTCTGACCTTGTAGAGCTAGCTTGGACTTCCTATATGATATATTTTTGGAGATCTCCACCCCTGATTAAGGCTAATGGGCACTGAAAAACTTTTTTAAAGAGTTGTTTTAAGTTAGCTCTCTGGGATATTTGGCCTTCAGTTCTCAGAGATTGCAGCTGTTTGGGGGAAAAGGGAAGCAGGAAAAGAAGGAAAGAGGGAGTTTTATGAACACTTGATAGCTAATATGAAGTCAAGATTTCACTTTGAACAACGATTTGGCTTCTTGTGCTGTATAATGAATACAGCACACATTCCCCATAATTATACCACTTACTTTTTCCTGTCCAAACATTTTGAAACAGCTGAAGATTCAAGAAATATTCAGTTTAAAAACCCTATAACAGAGAGTGAGTGTGTGACTTTAGTCAAAGGGAGCTAATCCCTCAGTGCAGTCCTCCCAATTATTTTTCTTCACCAATAAGTATTGCTACCTTATTTTATTCAGAATGAATTCTATTCAATGAGCACTCATCAAGTTCCAATCTTAATTAGACTCTAACAAAGCCAAACAAACAAATCACTGTGCTTGGATAAAGGCATGTGGGATGGAATGCGTGAAAAGAAGAGGTAATATATTTAAATTGTTTTACTTTCTTAACTGCTGCTATAGGTGCTGCAAAGCCACAGATATAATTTATTACAGCCTTTGATGGTCAAACACACTGGGCTGAATTATGATCACAAGATTTCATGCAATTCTATACTGTTGCCTATCTCTGTGAGTATCTAAAGCTGTTTTCTCATTTTGCCTTTTTTTCCCTTTTTTTTTGTACGTAGAGTTGTATTTTATTTCAGCTATCAGATGACAGCTACTGTGTAAAAGTACTTGAGTTCCCTTACATGGTTTGTATCATCCAGAAATTCTTGATAAAAATGCAGCCTTATTATATGTGTAGCTTATTCTCTCCATATATTTCGGAATGTATATCCTAATTTGATATTCCAATATATATAATCAGTCAGCACTTTCCTTTCATGTTTTTTGACAGAAACACAGGCAGCATACCAGGCAATTAGTCTGAAGAATGATTCCAAAACCAGGCTTACTTCTACCCTCACTCTTTACGTGTTTTGCTGATATGGGATGTTTGTATTTTTTTTAGTGTCTTTCTCTATGGATTTTTTTTTCCTTCTTTTTCCGTTTTAATTTTTGAACAAAAGGGTCATCCACTTGTTTACATGTTGTTTGCTCCTTGGCTATTGCCTTGAAATAAACTTGATTCTCGTAAAAAGCTATATTTTTTGAGAGAGAGAAACTGTGTATTTTTAGTCTTAATAACTTTATTAACTATTAGCCATGTAATGGAAGAGCTTTAGAAATGCTAACATATGGAACTTCATCATAGTTCTGAGGCATACGTAACAAATACTTCTTATTACAGCTTTACTATACTTATGGTGTCTGTCCACAGGACAGAGGAATGAAATGTCAAGTCCACGGTATGTCTCCCCATTATCATTTCTGTATACATGTAAAAACTTTAACTTTAAGGCATACACTTGTTTTTCCACATTTATTTCCTAGCTGGTAACTTTTAAGAACTTACAAAACTGAGTTTTAACACAATCTTTTAATTTTCCTCCCCACCCTCTAATATAAAAAGTATTCTAATATTCCAGCTATTCTGCATGTAATGACATGCATACAACAATAACTAAAAAAAAGAGCTTCTTAAAACATGGTCCAGATTTGTGAAGAGCTTCATGGTTCACTGAACATTTTATTTAATATGGAGATTGTATTCAGAGTTGTTTGATTTGCAGAAATAACAAGCCCAAATGCTTCAGTTTCTAATGGTAATTAGTTTTCAGCCTAGACAGTCTGTTTAGTTATATATTTACTACCTTGTAAAGAACTATCACAACAAGCCCTAAAGCATTATTTGAAAATTAATAAGCTAAAGAAAGAGGAAATTCTTTATTTTTGCATAGCAGCACTCTCTGTATTCTATGTTTTGATTGCAAAACCCAGCTTTTCAATTATAGGTGTACTAAATTGTGATGCTTGAAAAACTATAAAAGGCAATTATCAATGTTTCTTAATACCATAAATGACTAATGCAAGTACATTTTGCTGTGAGGGAAACAAAGACTAGTATTGTGAACAGAATTCCTTTGCTTCCTGAGTCAGACTAGAATAAACTTTGATTCACATACTTTCGGTGTTATTTGCAATTAATATTAGTTTCTGTGGTGGTTAAAATAATGTGCTACAGATTCCATCGGAGTTTGCATATTAGAAAATAAAGGCATATTATATCTCCATGTTTTAAAATTAACTTGCCTTTTGTGATATCAGGCAAGGAAACAGAAAGAAGTTTAGAGCACAATGCCTTGCAGAGGTTCATATATTCCTGCCTTATTCTTATACAAGTAAACACATGAAAGAGTTACTTCTTCACCCAGGTATATCTTCTTCTGTTCTATCCCTTGCTGATTTTGACAGTTAATGGAAGGAAAGTCTCCTTTGGCAGAGACTGTGTTGGGTTTGGTTTTTTTTTTTGACTGGACTCTTCTTCAATGGCTCAACAATGAGTGAGCTCTCAGTGGCTGCAGAGGCTTAGAATGCCTCCATTATACTCACTCAGCATGCTTTACCATTGATTCCTGTCTCTGAACATGGGTAGAGTACACGCTTGAGCTGGCAGAAGGAATCACATCATGACACAGACACCTCAGAAGAAGTATGCATTATGGAAATCTTCTTAACAAAGAATGTTCCTCAGAGATCATTAGCATTAGAGGTTCTCTCAACTCTCTCTCACAAATGGCAATGGAAAGGAAAGAAGGGAACATTTTCAAATCTCGGAAAGACTGACCCTCTCCTTTTGTGCTGCTGTGTCAAAAGAGCTTTTAATGCCTTTTCAGTCCAAATCAGTATAATTGCTTTTGTTCAAAACCAGGTCTAGGCTTCTCAGCAGTGGAGACAAAATAAAACGTGTACTCTTTCAAGGTCAAGGAAGCAAGTCACTTATTTTGTTGTTCCTCATCACTGTCGGTGGTAAAATTAAGTTTTGTGAGGATGGCAGAAGACTTTCCAAAATGGAAAATATATGAGGTGGGATGGAAGAGTTTGATGGAAAGCCAGGCTGCCAGTAAATGCGCAGCCTCACCAAGAGAGGGAAACTTCGCCTTTATTCTCAGTTCCACATGGGGCTGGATTCAGCATGGAGCTGAATGGATAAGCAGTGAAATAGTGGCCTCCCCAGGCTTTTGGACATGTGCAGCAGTCACCTGAACAATCTGATCTGCCAGACCATGGTTGCACATCATAGCTTATCCACTTCAACAACTATGACCTCAAACAGAACTGTTAGCCACACCCTTCCCTTCCCTTCCCTTCCCTTCC
>VWZK01006639.1:0-45340 GCA_013396935.1 Baryphthengus martii | reverse complement strand
CCCCACCACCCCCCCCAGACAGGTCCACACACGACATGGACTGTATTTACTGCCCCACACACCCTCCGAGACAAAACACCACTGTTTTTACCCATTAAAGCCACGCAGACTAAATTAGGAATACATTAAAATGGGAGAATTGCTTGAAATATGGTGAAGGGGTGTCCAGGGCTGTATCCTGGTCTGGTCTAAAACCTGAAAAGCATGTCCAGCACAAAAGTACAGGAAAAACAATAACTTAAAAAGCAAAACCTTGGAGTGTCCCAGCCCTACGGTCCGAGCCTCAAGTCCAGCCCATGGAATATTTCCTGGTGCTGGGTAAAGCCTCTCTGTTCCTGCAGGGTGCCTGTAGGATGCTGCAGGCAGCACTTGCTGTTCCTGCAGAGAGTGCAAAACCCAGTCCTGCCACCCTGGAGCTCCTGGGGACCTTGCTAAACCTATTATCAAGCAGATATTCATGATAGCTTTTCCACTCTGACTCGTGAGCTCCAGAGAAGAGTCCTTTCTCCACATTGTTTTGGCTTTCTGCAACCATGTATTATTTTTCTGTTCCCAGTTTTTAACTCATGATGTGTTGGGTTGCTACGAGGAAGGTGAGAGGGTGTTAGCCCTCAATAGCTCGTATGCCTTTTTCGCCCTTGTGCTGCAAGCTTCCAATCTGAGAAATGTTTCAGAAGAGCTGCTTTATAGGCCCTTCTCAGCTAGCATGTGTCGAGACGTTCTTCCAAATATCCTTTTTCTCTCACCTTGAGTTGGATTTGTGCGATGAAGCATTCAGGAAAAGATAAGGGTTTGGTTTGTTTTTTTTATCAGCAGTTATTCTGATTCTTAAAGCTTTTAGCAAAATCTGCTGCATTTCATTCTGGATTGTAGGCTGAGTTTGTAGTTGGAGTTTGTTGCCACTGAGTTCATATGTAGCAACGATGTTGTCTCTCCTTTGGTTAATTTAAAATGGAAAATATTTAGAATGTCTAAGCTTCCAAATTAGAGGAAGGCATCTATGAAAATGCCAGCCGTAGTTAGATGGTGCTATTCAGCGAAGGCATTTTGTGTGTACAACTTCAAAGCAACTGCCTTCATAAAGGCCGGTATTCAGCCAAGGAACATTCAAAAATCACTCATTGTCTTGAAAGTGTCATAATTATCCCAAAGGTAGCAAGAACGGGACTAGAGGACATGTATGATGCTTCTTCCAGCCATGACTGACTGATTATTGTGTTTTATCTCTTGTGAGGCAGGGATTAGCTCGTGGAAAGAGCACTGAACTCAGCTGAGAAATATCTCAGCTGATGTGTAAATTCAGAAATATTTGGATTGCAGGCAGTGCGGACGTCAGTGGTTTTCAGAAGTTGCTGGGAGCGGTACTGGAGACGTTTGTAGCTGGTGCTCCACACACGTGTAGCTTCAGCACTCTCCATTGTGTTTAAAAGTGGCTTGAACCCACAGTAGCACAAGCACGGCTCTTGCAGCTTGAGGTTTGTGTGTGTGCCAGGGGAAAACTGCCTCCAAACAATCCATTAAGAAAAACAAAGTAGAGGGCGCTGTTTGGATCGTCTCATATACCCAGTTTGTTCTTTTCCTTTGTGCTAAAAAAAATGCTTTAATGGGTGACTTTGTGTCGCGAACCACCACTTTAACAGTTGCTTCTGTTAAAAAGTCAGTGTTCCTTTTTATGTATTTTAACATTTTTATTTTGTAAGGAGGGTTGAGGAAACGTGCTGTTAAACCTCATGCGAATCTGCAAATGTCACTTTCCCAAAAGTCCACTGTATTAGTCGCCTATCGCTGTACCAAATAATATTGTGACCTATGTTTTTTATTATTTTTAGATCTTAGCTTTCAGCCTAGTTCTTTCTGCAGCTCTGCTTTATTTTTTTTCTCATTTAGCTGTGTTCGGATTTGGTTACCTCCCTCACCTCAAACATTTTCTCTGTTGGTTACCTGGAGTATCCATCACTGTGAATATGAAGATGCACAGGCCATCTCCAGATCATTTATGTAGCCTCCTGGTGTCATCCCTTATTGCTCTTACATTAAATTGATGGAGATAGGAAGCCTGATCCCATGTCCTAAATGGGGAACAAAGAGCCAAGAAGCTCCTGGGTTTTACTCTTGGCATTCTTTCTAGCTCGCTGTGTGGTTCTGGCCTCCTCCTTGAGGCTCCGATTCAACCAACCATTGCAGCTCTTTACTCCTGTTGAGATTCTGAACAGTCCACTGAGTTCTGTGGGAAGCCAACAGACTAAACGCTTTTGTGTATCAAGTGTTCTGGTGTCAATATGTCCAATATATCACGTACCCAGAATGGAAAAATAAACAAAAACGAATGTGCATGAAAAATGGAGGTGAACCTACTTGCATCTGAGTTTCTCATTGCCATTTGTAATAGTTTAGAAAGCAAAAATTAATGAGGCGTAATCAAAAAAAAAAAATGCAGCGCAAGTCCAGAATGCCAGTTAAGCTGATGTCTTGTCTGCAGCAATGAGAAGATGGATGCCATTTTGGCTGATTATTTTTTATATCGGTGTGGACCTGCAGAGTTAACAGCCTCTCTTCAGCCCTGTTTTTTTAAAAAAATAAAGAGACTCTGATGTTGTGTGAGGTGGATGCTCCAGGGTAGAAAAAACAGGTTAGAGAGAAGTCCTGCAGGACACAGGTCCCAGCTGCTCCTGGGATCCTTCCTAGACATGTGCAGAGAAACTGGGTTCCTCAAGGAGGAAAGCTTCAGAATTGTTCCTGCACCCAGAGCTTTTCCCTCTGCCTCGCTCTTTGCCTGGATAGAAAAATGAGCCACCTTCAGGTATGATTTAAAGCTGGTCACGGTGATTTAGGGATGGAAATCCCCTTACTTTTTAAAGCGATTTTTCTGCCTCTAAGTGCCACTTTGAAACTATATTCCCTGGTGATTAAAATTGATGAGGTAGTCTAGAGGAAGGAAAAAGGTGTTCAATATTCTCTAGTTTCTGGGTTTTGGAAGATTTCCTGGGAGTATTTCTAAATTTCGAAAGCTTTCCAAGAAAAATCTATAAAACTGAATAGCAAAAGGAGAGTTCAAGTGACTTGGGTTGTTTCTGTGCCTAGCTAATGAAAATCAAATAAATACACTTGTTCTTAAGGTGTGAGTTCTTTCTGGAGAATCAAACCCTAACATGACACTAGGTGTGATGCATATCATTCCCTTCTCATCTTTCGGAGGGGTCAGGGCAAGACCTATCATCAGCAACCCCAATCAATCACATGGTCCTTCCTGTGGGCCTCATCTTGACTTATCCCATCTGTGACCGTGGGTTAGTAGTGTAATTCAGGTTGAAATGGACCTCTGGGTGTCTCTGATGCACCCCAAAAGCAGAGCCACCTTAGGGGAGGTCACTGATGGCCTCATCCAGCTGAATTTTTAATATCTCCAGGGCTGGAGATTTCACAACTTCTTGGAGCAGCCTGCTCCGGGGCCTCATCACGTTCCTTGCCCTTCAGTTTGCTACCTCTCTTGCTTTCCTGGATTCCTCTTTTGGGCTTGTTTAGATAAGGACACTGGCAGATTTGAGTTGCCTAACATTGGCAGATTTGAGTAGCCATTGCTATCTAGTCCTGTTTTAAATGCCCGTGGGGACTTCCACCTCAGGTAATACCTGCTCACAGGGTTGCATGGTTGATGGAGGTTATATGTCAGCCCAGACCAAGAAAATATTCCTGGTGGAGACTTCCATGCTGTCGGGCTGCACCTGTGGAAAGCACCAGCAGTACTCAGAAGTGCTGCCTTCCTTGTAGTGTCATCCTCCTGCAAGACTGCTGCCGTGGCAGGGCACACTGGGCTCACCACCTGAGCTATGGCTTGGGATACCATGAGGCTTTTGGGATACCATGGGCATGGCCTGAGGAGCAAAGCACCAGGATCTTTAAAGGACAGGCTGGATTGATGGGCCGAGGCCAATGTCATGAGGTTCACCAAGGCCAAGTGCCAGGTCCTGCACGAGTCCCAACAACTCCAGCAACGCTTCAGGCCTGGGCAAGAGTGGCTGGAGAGCTGCCCAGTGGAAAAGGACCTGGTGGTGCTGATTGATAACCAGCTGAACATGAGTCAGCGTGTGCCCAGGTGGCCAAGGCGGCTACCAGCGTCCTGGCTTGTATCAGAAAGAGTGTGGTCAGCAGGAGTAAGGAAGTGATTGTCCCATGTACTTGGCACTGGTGAGGCTGCACCTCTAATACTGTGTTCACTTCTGGGCCCCTCACTCCAAGATGGCCAACGTGCTGGAGAATGTCCAAAAAAAGGCCAATGAAACTGGTGAAGGGTCTAGTGAACAAATGCTAAGAGGAGTGGCTGAGGAAACTGGAGTTGTTTATCCTGGAGAAAAGGAGGCTCAGGGAAGACCTTCTCTCTCTCTGTAACTACCTGAAAGGAGGTTGTAGTGAGGTGGGAGTTGGTCTGTCCTCCCAAGTAACAAGTGCTAGAAAGAGAGGAAATGGCCTCAATCTGCCCCATGGGAAGTTTAGATCGGATATCAGAAAAATTTCTTCATTGAAAGGCTTGTCAAGCCCTGGAACAGGCCGCCCAGGGAAGTAGTGGAGTCTCCATCCCTGGAGGGATTTAAAAGACATGTGGATGTGATACTGAAGGATGTGGTTTAGTGATGACCTGGCAGTGCTGGGTTAATGGCTGGACTTGATGACCTTAAATGTCTATTCCAACCACAACAATTCTATGATTCTATGAAAGCAACTCAAAAATGACTGCAGGTAGTGGATACTGGTGTCTTGCATTGCTCAGGGACTTGAGGCACACGACAAGAGAGCATGGACACCCACTCCAGTGGACAGCTATGGCATCTAAGTGATCTAGCATCTTCTGTGTCTGCAAAGTATCTGTGGCCTCGCAGCTTCCCAGCCTTTCTGTGCCCAGCAAGGATCAAAGCTCCTTCTGCTGGCTGGTGGTACTGCCTGAGGCACGTGGGTGCCACTGAGGTTGGCCTCAGGCCCTGGAGAGCTGGAGCAAGAGCTCACAGTGCTGCTCGTATGGTAAAAAAGGTGAGGAAGATGCTGCCAAGTCCATCATGCAGTCGTGGTGTTACACTGATTTTCAACCAGTCAAAGCTCTGGTGTGTTATAACAGGAATATCGTGTATTTATTAGAGCTACAACCTGAGCAGAATGTGACAGTCAAAATCTCTTTGCAGGGAGTTCTATAGATTTAATGTATATAAAATATCTGATGTCAGTATTATAATAATACAGATATTTAATGTATAAGGTTAAATTTATAACGTGGCCAAGGATTTATCCTCAGGTTGGTGACACCCTCAGCTGTACGGAGAGCTGAGCGTGATGAATAGTCAGATGAGCTGCAGGGGACAACCATAGTCAGGCAAGACATAAATTCAGCTCTTTATTCTCTGCTGAGGCCAACCTACAGTTATGATATATAAACATGATATAGGTGCAGACTCCACCTGAAATGGAGGGGTTGACAACACTAAGATTTCCCTGCACAGAGCCTCTGTTTTTCCTGCTGGAGGTGCATTGCAACAGACACAAACATTAGCATTTTCTGCTTCACAAGGCAACTGCTGGATGGGGAATTTTTTGCCCACTAGTGTGGAAATAAAAATTGTCTGACAGAGGCAGAATCTGAATGGCATGTATCAATAATCAAAGGTACCAGCCTGCGTCTGGGGTTTACAAAATGCTGTAGCGCTGAAGTTTTTCTAAACAACCTTCTTGAAGTTTGAATTCTTGAGCTTCCAGATTTCTCAAGGCCCAAAGGCACTAAAGAAAAAAAATATGTATGTACAAACAGAATTTTAAATAAAGGTCTCTCTGGAGAGGAAAGGAAAAAAAAAAAAGAGAGAAAAAAAGAAAAAAAAAAAAGAGAATAAGTCATTTTTCCTGTAAGGGAAAAAAAGAGCTGAACACACAGGTCCTTTGTTGCATTAGACCCTTGAACTCATCTACGCGGTGCCGTCATTTCCGGTGGCTTTGACTCAGGGTGGCTAACACCAGGAAGAAACAATGCACGACTTCATCAGTCAGCTTTATCTTGAGGGAGACTTTCAGGAACTAGAAATCCCCCCTGAACTGTTGTAGTTTTATTTTTGTGAAGCAACAAAGCAAAGTCTGGAGTAAGGACTCCCTGTGGAGCTAGTCAATGGAGCAGCTCCTTCCATGCTAGCACAGCCTGCATGTTTGGCACTGGGCAGGAGACCCAACCCAAGGAGCTGGCAGTCTGTCTGAATTCAGAAACAGAGGATTTGAAAAGCTCTGTACATTGAGTACCAAAGCTTTTGCTCAGTTATCTGATTCTCAGTCCTGATGCGAATGGTCAAATTGCCATTTGTTAGTGGCCTGAGTCTGGGCTTTTAATTCCTACTGAAATCTGTGGAACATGAGCACACATCTAACATCACCACCTAGAAGGAAATTTAACCTTAGGTGAGACCACCTTAGCGATGCAATCAAGTAAGGGTCCTCAGTTGGTTTTGATCCCTGGAAGTCTTCCAAGACACCGTTTCCTTTCCATTGACTACACAGGGAGTTTGGATACTTTGAGAGGGTTTTTCGTAAAGAGCAAGTACATAGTACCTGGTTTCATACATCTGGCACCTGCCGCTGGTTTCTGGATGGAGACTTAAAGGACGTGCTTATTATGGTCAAGTGACTTCAACAGGAAGGTCGCAGACATCTGAGAATAATTCTGCACCACTGAACCTGGGTGGGATAGAGTCCACTGCAAGAGATGCTCTTGACTATATGCAAACTTTGAGTGGGGAAATGTCAACAGTTAGGGCCTTGACATAAAAGTCCAAGGAGTCTAAGAAGGAAAAACTTGTCCACGAGAAGTTGCAGGTAATCGGCTGGTGCCCCAGTGAATTTTGCAGGGAAATTGGCTTGTTCCAGCACACTAAAATGTTGAACAAGCATTTAAGATTTTTTTTTCTGAGTTTCAGGCTCAGCGTAGGTCTTATGAATGGATAAAAAGAATGAGAAAAAGGAAAGGAAAGAGAAAAAGCTGCTGCCACCTCAAAGTACTCGAAGTTTAAATAGCTCCTTATGCGTTGTCACATAAGCATTTTGATCCCTGACAAAGAAAAGAGCATACACCCTTGGGAAAAAAAATGTAAGGAATTGTTTTCCAGGAAAACCCTTTTAGGGATAATTTGCATGCTGGAAGGAGGAAATAATCTCAGCTGTGCAATTCCTGTGGTATTTCAAAAATTACTTGAGAGGTACCTGTTCTCTAATGACTCCCAGGACTACAAAGCAGAGCAAAAGGAATAAGAGATGTGTCTGAGAATGTTCCTCTGGGAAATATGTTGTCCTATGATGAGCAAGAAGCCTTTAACCCATGGAAAATGCCTCCTACAGACTGCAGATGTGACAAATGTTTCATGCACAGTCGTTCTCATGTGAGATCTAACAATAAATGGGGACATACTGCACCCCACATCATTACAGAAGACTAGTCTAATTGTTGCTAAATATAATTTCCTTTTGGCCTGTGATTAAAAATTATTTATATCTGAGCAGAAGATCCCACTGGGGACCTCCCATCATTCGCAGGGAGATGACAGTGATATTTTTATACTTCTCTTCCTGCATCTCATGTCCAAAGGAGAAGGAAAAAACCAGCCACAGCCCTTCAGCTGCCCTTACCTGGGATTTGGTCCTGCCAGATTGTTGCAGACTCATGGGGTACAGCAGGCACCAGCAACCAACTCTTCTTAATTCTCCTGCCCGAAACAGCAAAATCAAAGACCTAAAATTATTGGTCCCAAACATTCAAAAAATCAAATGAGGATTACAAAATTCATGAAATAAGACTCCAAAAATAAAAGAACTTGGAGTTCACTCAATGGGATCATTTTATTTTCTACCTACAATTTGTCAACAGCTTTGGGGGCCAGAAGCTGGTGTTTTAAAGAGGTAGTTAATCTGTCCATGCAGTCATGTAAGGTCAGGAGGCAGGACTGTTAACAAATATGCCAAATCTTTCTAAATACCAAAGTATTTACTGTTTTTTTTTGCCTATAGCCTTCAGATTTGTAGTGCTGTTGGTAAAAAAAAGGCAGAAGCATCTCTGGAGAGCCTTTCCCCATAGTCCTGTGTAGAGAGCTCCCGATGTTTCACTCCTTTCTGCTTCACCGTGGTGGTATCTGAACTACTTCTTGTTGAGCCTAAAGCACATGAGTAAGATCTGTCAAAACTGATTACAGCTTTGCTGCTGCCGAGGCACTGTAATGTCAATTCTTCTTACATTTAGCTTCTCAATAGCCCCACTCTGAATTCAGATGTTTGCTGTAATTTAATAAAATACTCTAACAAATACATTTGTGTCAAGCAGAAGTGTCCTCAGTGGTAAGTAATAAAACACTTAATCCAACTGCAGAAGCATGAAGTGCAATATTTCCTGTAATTGTTTCCTTTTCTGTGTAGCGAGACGACCTTAAAATCTCACAGAACACATCGAACTCCAATGCTGGAATAGTTCTGATTTACTCTTCATCGCCTAATGAGCATTTTTTTTTCTCCTCTGGTCTCCAGTCTGAAAGGAGAGGATATAAAAGAATAAGGACCGTGCCTGTCACAGCACTGAATGATCTCAGCTACACATTGCTCAGTTTGTTTTAAGCAATTTATCACTTTCTTTTTCCTTATTTTGATTTTTTTAAATGCCAGAAAATCTGGAAAGGCGATTAAAAAAATTATTGTCATTTGAAGATAATATATTTTGCTTTGAATTTTAATTCAGTTGGGAAACAAATATAATCTTATGAAATAGAGCAAGAATCTCTTTCCTCCAACTGCTTTTTTTCTTGTTTCTTTTTCTTTTATCTCAAATTATTTCAGAATATCTGTTAACTACTGAGACTCCAGATCTTGGAGGAGCGCTTTATGTTTCACCCTACAGCTTGCTGGAAAAACTGGAGGGGTTGTGGATGTCTTCCCCTTGAACTTTGTATTGGTAGCAGGTAGTAGAGCTTTCCTTTCTTGATGATTCCTTCCTGGGGCTTTTGAGCACGAGAAAATTTTCAATTAGGAGTTGCAAATAGTAGGTACACCAGGGTGCAGTGAAGTGTACCACGGAAAGTGTGAACATCCAAACACTGCTGCTCCAGTTTGATACTATTAATGACTGCTACCGAGAGAGGGGGCTGTACCGTGTACTCTCATGGTTTATTTCTTTGTCTGCTGCATAGAAACTTCTTTTCTTCCTATACTGTGGCAGATCCTCTCCCAGGCCCTGGTTCATTTACACTGCTGTTTAAAATACATATATTTAAAAAGTGGAAAATGAGCATAAGAAAAGAAAAATTCCAGAGGGACACCCTGACTAGCTAAACTTCAAAGCCATTCTCTCCCTGCTACCTCCTGTGTCTTCCCATTTCTCAGTTATGAAGTGCTGGTGTTTCATTTCACTTACAGCACTAGCACAGCATGACCTTCCCGTGTTTGTTCTGGGTGGAAGGAAGAAACTGCGCCTCGAGGGAGCACAAGGGGCACCGCGACTGCTGGAGAGGAGGCTGAGTCCTCGAAGCTTGGTCATGGGTTTGCAGGGCACGCTCCTTTCCTGGGCAATGCCCAGCACTTGGCTCTTCTCAGACACTCTGCTTGCCCCTTCCAAGCACACAGGTTCACCACCCACCACAGATAGGACTCACCAGGAGGCAGCAGAGGCTCGGGAGGTCCACACTGAGTGGCAGGGTTTACATCAAGGAAGCGATCGGTCATTTCTCAGTGGGCCCCTTCTCTTACCACCGAGACGCTGGAGCTGTCAAGATGTACTGAAGCTGATCAGAGGACTTCAGGCAAGCTGGAAAGAAGATAAAAATAGAGGTATAGTGGGAAATCAAATTCTCTACTGATCTTATGGCTATTGCACATTGAATCGTGTTCAGCAAGAGTCGGTAAAGTGTGAAGGAGATGGCAGAGCCCTCGGTTTCTACTAAAGTTGCATGTTCTGTATTTTTAATATTCCCTGTATCTCACTGAATTAGGTTCCTAGGCGTCAGAATTTGGTTAGGGTTAGCACCTGGACACATGAGATCGATGGAGCTCCCTGAGACTAGCGAGAAATTAAGAGATTGTGACCTGGGCATCTGAGGGTGCATCTTAGGCATCACGGCCTGAGAAAGCAGGAATCTAACTCTGGAATTTAGTTTTGCAGTTTCTGGAGTAGGAGTAATGCCTCTACTGGATAACGGGTCTACTTGCCAGAGCAGGATTCAATGTGCTTGAAAACCAGGACAGAAAATTTTGAGGCTATTGTGCCCAAACAAAGGTAAACTGGCTCATTGTGCTTCAGGCATGCAACCAATATATGAGATAAAGGACAGGGTCGGATTTCCTCCCCTGACATACTGTTTATTGCCACATTTACAGCACAGTTTAAGCACCTAATTCAAATTTCCAGTGATTAGGTCCTGGGTTTAGATCTGGTAAGAGGAGAAGGCACTGGGCACAGACAGATTTTTGAGTCATATAGAGGACTAACAGACAGCAATTAGATCGTTCTCTCGAGTGTGAAGGAGCCAGGTGCTGGTCCCTTCTCTGCTTCGCTTGAAATTTGCATTGAATTCGAGGCTCTTGCCTCCCCAGGGACTTACCTACCTCTTGGGCATTTAGAGATGTCGTAAGCTATGTCTGTCTTTGCTGGCATTTATCCACTTTCTATGATAATTGAGATGATGGAAGAAGAGAAAATAAATGAGAAATCTTGGGAGAGGCAGCAAACGTAAGGCATTATAAAATTATTATATATATTTTAAAAGCTGAAAATGATCTTAAAATTCCAGCTAATAATATGCCCTCTTTTATTCTTGAAGAGAACTCAGGGCTAGGTTTTCAACTGATATAGTCTATTTTGTTGCCAATTTAAAAAAAAAAAGAAAAAATTACGCAGATCATCACTTTGTGGAGAATGGGTTGGCAGCATGACACCAGCTAGAGCTCTAAGGCTGAGTTTATTGTTCAAGGCGCTGTCTTCTGACAGATGCAGAGGTTCAGGTTAAAACCTGATTCTGTGGCTTTCTTTGGTTTGCTGGTGTTTGGGTAGAGTGACCAGCAAGAACAACAGCTGCTTGGAACAGCTTTAAAGATTTTTAGCTTAACTGTACTGTTGTGTGTCAGCTGTGGTATTCAGTTTTCTTATTTTCTTATTTTTCTTATTTTCACCGGCTCCCATGAGATTTGGGAAGATGTCAGTCCCCTGCAGGTAGGACACTTTTTCATGAAATACCAGAATAATTCCTCAACATTCAACAGAGTCTGGCATAATTTCAGTCATAGCATCCAAGTAGAATTTGATCTACACAAACTCTGTGGATCTCTTCGTTTCTCTGCCCTGATTAAATAGACACATCAGCACATCTCTTTTCTCAGTCACGGACTCCTCCTAGTTCATTCTTCAGAAACGTTAATTACTCCAGTGCTCGATTCTGGGAAGCCCCTTTTTCGTGTCCTCCAAATCATGCTTCTTCTTCGTGGTGCCCATGAGCGGCTGGAAAACCAGCACCGCTCTGCAGGCGCGCTCGGAGCAAAGCTCTGGGGAGAGACTCAGGTTGTTCTGCTGCTATATTGCCCTTACTGCTTCTGGTGAGAAGCAGGTCGAGAGGGAAAAAGAGTATGCAGGCAAGGAGACAGCCAGCAATATGCCCTTCACTCTTTTTACAGATATCTGCAATATATTCTGTGAAAATGAAATACACATTTAATTGGTGTTGAGGCTTGTGAAATAATTTGTCTTCCCTGAATCTGACTGGATTTTTTTTTATCAGCCGGGCTGATGTATATCTACCCCCAGGCTTCTGATGCTGACAGCTATTCAGATAAACCTATTTAGTTGTGCAAAGATGAGTATTAGATGATATATGACAGTTTTTGGTCAATTCAGCATTTTTTCAGGTGAAAAATCGGTGAAGTATAAAGAGCATGTGTGCTCTTTGCTTTCCTGCAGACTCAAACGTTCACAGCTACCCACCCTTGTGTGCCCCTTCTAGGCACAGTTCAGCAGTAAAATTCATGCAGAGGTTTTTCGTATAACATGCAAAACAATCTTTTAAGTCTAATTTGTGACTCCACTGTATTTGGTTGAGAGAGGAGAGGTTTAGCTGCAATATCTGTGATACAGCCCAATTCTCTGGAAAATTGGAATCCTTTCATTTGGATGGTTGTGGAGGGTTTGGACCCTGCTGGATCTGTAACTGCAAACATCCAGGTATCAGATACACAGTCCAGAAGGGTCCTTGAGCAGCCACTCACTGGCCACTCACATCTGACCCAAGCCATGAAATACCAGATTTTTTCAGCAGACTTCTGAATATCAGATCAAAAAGTACAAGCAGAGAGCAAGAGGAAGGAAGGGCTTTGTCAGCTTTCTGCAGCTGTATTTGTATCTGGAATTTTTACATACACTGATGTTTAAGTAGCCCTTCTTGAAGTAAGTTTTGCAGTTGCCAAGAAAAAAAAGAAAAATCAGATTTTTAAAATTATTTTTTCCTTACTCTTCCAATTAAAAAAAAAAAGAAAAAAAAAAAGAGGTTGTGTTAAGCAATGTGAAATTTGAAAAGTTAATAGCTTTTACCTCTTTTTCTATTATGAGACAAAGATATCTTCAAATCCACTTAATGGAAAGAACATTCTCAATATCTTTCAGTTGTAACAGCACATGCAGACCAGTGACTGAGCTGGTGACCACAGCGGTGACTGCTGCAGCCAACACAGAGTCACCACCTCCAGCCTGGTGCTGAGGTCCCCAGCCCTGGATTACCCTTTGAGCTGTTGTGTGAGGTGGGCAATGAAAGCAATGAGCTTTTGTCTTGCTCAACAATGTGATGAGCTATTCAAATTGTTTGTCAGAATTTAAAACGTAGCCCTCACCTTCCTCACCAGCTCTTGAGCTGTTGAGTTGGGCATTTTCCCGTTAGGAAACACATTCATGGAAAGAAGTCAGTGATTTTTAAAAGGCTTGAGACATGAAAATAACAGCAACAAATATGTCTTCTACCTGGCTTGTCTTTATGCGCCACTGGGTGGGTGGTTCCTACAACCAGGCTGAATGAGGACAGGCTTGCCCCGGGGCTGTCAGGCTCAGGGCCCCGGGTGTCAAGAGCTGGGGCCAGGGATAGAGAAAAGGTGCAAGGTCAAGCCTGAGGGAGGTAAGAAGTTATCCTCTGCAGACACTGCTCTCCCTAAAGATATGTTATCTATTTAAAGCCCATCTTTGACTACCAACATAGGAGTGGGGGGCATTGCTGTAGCTAAGAGTAATCTCTTATAAGTGCACTGCTGGGAATAGATTTCATTACTGGAAGTGGAAATAGGAAAAAACCCTACCTTGTCTTTAAATATGTCATCATGTAGCACCCAGACTGTTCCGGAGACAAGAAGAGAAAATAAGATCTCCACTTCCATGTGCCCAGAGGTGTCATACTCCCTTTCCTGTCAAAGTGACTGTGGGATTTTCCGGTGGGCTCCTGTGATCCTATACAAACCTACCTCTACACATCAGCCCGGTGCTGGTTACCCCAGGGCCACCTTTGTGACCAGCCGCTCAGCCGCTCACACTGTGCTCTGCAACAGGAGACACACTGGGGCAGGAGGAAGTGAAAAAAAAGCCCTAATTGACAGGAGTGGAAAAAAAACAATTACAGAGATGAAAGAGGCAGGCCAGGCATATGTTTCTCGGCTTTGGATCATCAGACCTGCCAGTTCTCATTATTTTCTAGCAAGCCTCACTCTCTCCCAAGAAGGGGCTCTGGTCTTTCGGAGAAACGTCATGCCTGCCTGACTCACCTGAGCCCGCGTTAGCAAAGCTCTTGGTGGCAGAAGCAGCCACGTAGGCGCATCGTTAGTGCAAGAAAAAGAATGGATTAAAGGTAGACCAGATAAAAGAGGAGGAAACAAAGAGACGAGAGGGGGGAGGGGGAAAAGAGTGTCCCAGGAGAATAAACTAATCAAAACCATGGCATTAAATAAAACAAAGCATCTCCCATTAATAATTGAGGAAGCTCACCAGCAAGCTGCGTGTGCCGTGGGTATCTATCTCATTTGTCTGAAGAATGGAAGGAGCAAAAGGGAGTGAAGCAGGTATGAAAGGCATCATTTCCCTGTGCCTCTAATGAGCACTGCTGCTTTCTTTTTTTCCCCAACACCTCCTTCCCCATTACAGTCCCTGTTTCCCTCTCCTATTTGTCATCTGTGAACGTCTTACTCTTAAGAGGACACTGATGTGGTGGTAGGTCTGAAGGAGGCAGCTGACCTGCTTTGTCCTTGAGTGCTATTCAGGTCTCATCCCTTGATTAGGAGATTTCTCCAAAAGGAGAGGAGGGCTCGGTTTGCTGCAGCTTTGTGATCTCGGACAGTGGTGCAAGCATCTGATAAGCATGAAGACTGTGTTTTCTCTAGGTGGAGAGACACGGGCATGGGTATCTAAATATCTAGCTCCTGCACACAGCATATAAAATAGAACTTTGAAACATGAATTGGGAGAAATCTGGCATTTTAAACGAGGAGAGGGCAGGGTCAGCATTATAACCCAAACTGATCCCTATCACGTGCACTGCTATAATACTGTCTTGTGCGACTGACTATCATTTTCATGCAGAGCAATGAGTGAAGCTGGGTTGGTAGCTCATGGTACACTGCCTTGGGTGATTGCAAAGGCAGCAAATGGGGTTTAATCTGGTGGTTAAAGGGGACAAATACAGCCCTTCAGAACTGCATCCCATGTCTCCCTAGGACAACTCCCCACATGAAGGGTTCCATGATGGATGGGGGCACACATGTCCCTCATTCCCGGGATGCTCCCCACAGCTCTATTTAGTCTGTGTTTTTTTGATGCATCTGTGTTTTATTAGTCATGGGGACTGCCAGAGCTTACATGAAAGAAAGGTGAATCTTGTTAGAGCCTTGCCTTTCAGTGCTGTCCTTTGCTTTGGCACATCCCCAAATACGAGCACCAGGCAGGGACAAGCAGAGGCAGCAGTGGGAGCCCCATGTGTAAACATCATCCCTCTGGACAAGACCACCTCTGCCAGAGAGGCAACCACAGGCTACCCCCCACTAGGAGGAAGGCAGAGGACTAGACAGGATTAGCTCAGGTCACCAAATATTTCCCCACAGCAATGGGCTCATCTTTCATCTATACACTAGTGTGGTTTTGGGAAAACAGCCTTTTCATTCCTGGGAATAAATACCACAGAGAGCAGTCCTTTGATTTGGCCAAAGCGAGCTGCTCCCAATAGATTTCTAAAGCTGTCCTCTCCTTCAATTCAGCTGCAAGCATTCTGAACTTTTGAAACAAGTCTGACTTTGAATGACCTGATGATCTCGTGTTACTTTCTGAATGTCCCTGTGATGCTGCATGATCACTTGTGACAATATATTGTCCCTGCCACGCAAATCTCTAGATTTTAGTATTGTGTCTCTCGCAGTCAGATGCACTGCTGTCTGCTACCGTTATGCCCACGCCTTTCTGACACAACATATATATGCAGTGCTATCACCCCAGCTCAGCAAGTCCCTGGGATGCAAATCATGGCAGGCTGGGAGAGTGTCAGGGAAGCACCTCTGTGTGTCAGCCCTGTCCTTGCACTTACTCCTTTCGCAGACGAAGATTGTTTCTGCTTCACAGTCTTACCTGAAAAATATCTTGTGAAGGATCTTAGACTATGAAACAAAAATGATTTCTCTTCATACAGTGACAAGGAATAAGCTGTGAATGTACTTTAAGTGAACTTGGCATGTTTTAGAGAGAGTTGCAGTAGGCCTGGCCCTAAACTCATTGAAGTCAGTGCAGAGACTTCATGTCCTCCTCCTTCTGAAGTATTTTGGCCAGACTCAGTACTCCAAAACTGTCCTTCCACTGATGCATATCAGGAGGAAAGATCAAAGGAAACCTCTGGACATGTACCAGTCTGGAGGAGCAGTTGGAGACCCAGCATCACTTGTTAGCTCAGTTGTTGGCTGATCTGCCCTACTACAGCGCTCTGGGGGAATTTATCCCTCCATCACTTCATGTCCTCTCTGCTTGGGTCAATCTAGAGAGCTGAAACAAGAAGGGGAACTCAGCACTGTCTATAAACATCCCCATCTGAAGGGATTAAAAAGATCCAAAAAAAGCCCATCTCCATTCAGGTTCCTGTTTGGGTTTCCAGAGTCTGAAAGCTGATCTGTTGCCCCAGGCCTCCTGCCAGGTCAACAGAGAGGAATAGGCAACTGCTGACATCTACCACCCAGGCAGACTCAGCCTGCCCTGTGGGGCAAGTCCATCTCTCCCTCCACAGTGCAGGAAGCCCAGGGCCACCCAAGATGCCTACAGCTGGCTACAGAAACACAGACAGTGGTGAAGAACAAAGCTGAGAACAGAGCTGGGGCTTTTGACTCCTCCTAGAGAGAACGGTGCCCCGTTTTCTCTCCGGCTTCTTTTCCATAGGCATTCAGCAAGGTGGTGACCATCGCCTTTCTCAACCAGCAGAGGAAAGGCCACACACAAGGACCACCTTTCAGACAAGGAGAACTGTGTAGATACAGGAGCCCTGTGGACCCATACTGCTCTGGGCAAGAAAAAGCAGCTGTTTTTCAATGGCACATTGAATAAGGGAAGGAGTTTTGGGAATGTTTCTACAAGCAGCTTAGAAATCCTGTAAGCTTCCAGCCATGAAGATGGCTTCTGATAGCTCTTTTTGGACCCTGAAAATGGAGCTACTCCTATTTCTGTTTACACAAATAGAAGCAAAACTAGATCTGTACATTGCTCCCAAAGGACAGAGTGGCATTTTCAAGATGGTAACGCATACCAAGGTAGTGTGCAGAGACCCCAGCAAGGATCGAAGCCTTACCTTGGTAAGATGTAGACTCTTCTTCAAAGAAACATGTAGCCTGGAGCTGCATCCACATTAGCCATTTGCTGCAGACCTTTGTTGAGATTTTGAAGTGAATCGCCCAGCAGTGGTCCCTATGCAGGATTTGGTTTGGGTTTTAGATTGGGTTCGGTGTGCACGGATTAAGTTCGTCCTGGAGGACACATGAGCTCCACATCCACAGCTAATGCTCTCCATGTCCTTGGGGGACATATGGGTCCAATGAGACCAATGATTGCCCTCCAGTATCCTGAAAACACCTGTGTGGTGGGGACATTCAGTGCAAGGCACTGGACTAAACTAAATCCGCCTGAACTTCCCATAGGAGAGTTGCAGAGGTTTCCATCAGTAACACTTTCCACTCCCTGATATCCCACCATGCCAAACTACTTGACAGTGAAGACGAAACCTTAAGTGAGAAAGGATAGTAATTAGGACCTGAATGCCTGAATTGCTTCTGAGAAAGGAATATAGGTGTTTTCTGATTACACTCTTCTGTACTCAGCTGCCTAGGACCAAAGAGGACCCTGGGCTTAGCATGAGGGAAAAGAGCCCATACTTGAGCGAGTCCTAGATTGTTGGTTTACAGCCCTTCTGAAGGGTATGTGGATGGAATTGAGCCAAAGGAGGTTTTTGGTTTAAAGGAACTCTGATAGGAAATTGCTAAACTACCTGCAGCGGTGTGTAACCTATCGCTGGAATCAATTGCACTAGCAGAGAAATGATGTTAAAAATCAGCTCTGCATTAAAAAGGCCTCTGGGAAGTCCAGGGAATTATTACTTGGCCTGAAGTAGTTATTTATTATACCTGTGCAAGTCTGTTTACTGTGTATCTGGTGAGTGTCTTTGACATCCACACCAGGAAAATCAGCCAAAACTGTAGTATAAAATAATCAGCAGATACATGAATAAATATAGGGGAAGAGGCATGACTTTTGTACAGAGAAATCATGCATCGCAGATGTGCCAGAGCTCTTCAGGGGTCTCAGAAATGATGTGCTTAGGTTACAGGATAACTGAGCAGTCTGAGCGGGAAAAGAGGTGTTTGAGGGGCCAACGGGCTGAGCAAAGCTATACTGTCTTGGTGGAAAGCACAAGGCACCTGAGGCCCATCTACTTCCTCTTTCAGTGTCAAGAATTCCACCAAAAGACACCTGCAGGTGCCAGGCTTTTGAAAACAAACTAAAGGACGTGCAAACAGCCATGTACTGAGTGCACAGCAGCAAGGGGGTACTGTAGGGACTAAGCTGTTTTTTTTCACACAACCAAAATTTAAATTATGAGACTCCTCACCACAGGATGATGTTGAAAATTTACAAAGGTTCAAGGAGAAATTGGACAAGTGGATGGAAGAAAAATCCATTAAAGACTGTTAAATACAAAGACACTGAGTATGAGTCAGGAAGCTCCTCAGCTGTGGATTTCTGGGTGTGGGGAAAATATTCAGGGAAGACTCAAAACCCTCTCAGTGTTCTACCCTTGTCCTCTTCCCTGGGAAGCTCTTCGTCACTGTCAGAGACAGCATCTGGCTGGGCTCTCCTTTGGACTTCACCCATGTGTTATGCTTTTATTGCACACTGCTTAGGGGTCATCTTAAAAAAAACTGAGCAGTACATTTTAAATGAGCGATGGAAGTATGAATTCTCAAAACACCAATGAAACTGTGGTAGTAACAAGTTATCAGGGAATCCAAAGTTAAAATGGGTTTGAAAAGAAGCTGGCCAAATTGATGGCAAGTATATTCATTCTGAACTATCAAACATGATGGCCCAGAAGCAGCATGAAACCCCTGTGCTGTTTGTTGGTGGTTAGAAGCTCTGTGGAGGTGCCAAGGGTAAAAATCACACAGTTTCTTATCTCCTCTCTTAATATCCAGTATTAGTTGTTGTAAAAAAACTGTGTCAGCTGAACTTTGATCCAAACTGTTAGGGCTACCTGAATATCGCATGTCCATTTCATCAGACCACATTAGAGATCGTTATCTTAGCCCTCATGACTGCATGAGCCCATGAAGCCAGTTGCTGTGATGGCCATCCCACGAAAACCTACTTTTATCGACTCTGAGCTTTTATCACGCAGGAAAGAGTCCAAATGATGTGTTGACATAGGTACAGCTATGCTAGCGATTATTGACTACTTGAACACGGTAAGCCTGGTGTCAGCAGAAGCCTGAGCCTTCACTTCAAGCTCAGCTACTAAGCTCTCAACTCTCCAGCTGACACAGAGCCTGCTCACCTCTGATGCACGTGGTGCACAGCCTACTCTAGGAAGGAAGGACCACACCACAAACAAAATACTTCTGAATCTGAAACACTAAGAACATTTTTTTCCTTAGGAAACCATAGGCATTTCTACAAGCTGTATAAAAATCTGTAATCGCTGGACAGCAAGATCAAAATTGCAAAGAAAGCCTTTTTTAAAAATGCCTTGGCATTATGCAGATACTGCTGCACTGTAAAGCCAGAATATTCAGCATTTTTCTTAAGACATTTTTTCCCCAGGTAATCACCTTTAACTCCAGCTTCCATCCCTGCACCCCCAGTTTCCTGAATCTATGAGAAGGTATATGTATGGTACCCGCTTCTCAGTAGGAAATCTTTAGTAGAAAGTTGTAAGAAAAAGTCATTTTAATTCCATGAAAAGCAGGTAGCAAGTTTCGTTTAAAACCTTTATTTCCCCAGAAAAAAATAGGTAAGTGGAAAGTCTATGATGTGCCTGGAGGTCAGCTCTGTAGAAAATAGTGGTATGGAAATGGAACTGAAGAGAAATGATTTTTTTTTTGTTGTTTTCATTTTTTGCAGCACTGCAGACCTCGTTACTAATAGTTAAAGAATGCATTTTTTTCTAATCAAAAGGAACATTATATGAGCTACTGGAATTGAGAGAAAATTAAATACATGTTTAAGTGATATTTTTAATATTAAAAAGTCTTACTAGAAAATATATGGGGTTCTGTTACGACTGACATTTCTAAAAAGGATGCTGGGATTCCTATGAGAGTAAAATACCTTCAGTCTGTATGGCAAGTGTCAGAAGTGTATGTCTCAGTCCTGATACATTTTTGATTCCACAACCATGTATTCATAATATGTCAGACATGCTAAGAAGTTGCTGAAAAATGTGTTGACAGAAGAAATATGAGTTGAACTCCTGTAGAGCCCCTCCAGAATACCAATGAGTAGACTGAACCATCAGAAACATCCGCAAAGACCTGATGTATTAAAAAAACCCTATTGCTGCAAGTCTTATGATTAACGTAGCTGTCAGACTCTTGTCTTTATCTCTCTGCCTTTCTCAAATCATAGTTTAAAACATGGATTGTCACAGTCATCTGCCCTCAAAAGGCAATCCAATAATATTATGCACTCCAGAAGTAGTTTCAGTTGGAGGAGCTCAAAGCACCTTACCAATAATCCCCAGGCATTGGATGAAATCGATAGATCTGCTCTAACGCGCATGAGAATGATTTAGGATTGAAGACCAAAGACACACAGCAATTTCACCACAAAGCTGTTGACTGCCGGGCTCTTGTCATCTCCCACCTTCCCTGTTAACAGGGGAGCAGTAAGAAAACATTAATATCAGCAAAGAGGACAAGATGTGATGCAGTTGTCACCTACGACTCAGCGGTGACATTCCGCAGTAGTTAAAGGTAAGTCACAAAGGAAGAAAGTAACTGGGATTTTTCCCTGTGGTTTGCTTCTCTTCATGACTAAAAGGACATCTGGAAGTTCTTTTGTCTCACTTGTCCTCAAAAAGATGACCCCTTTTTTTTGTCATCTTAGTACGTTAGGAAAGTGCTTATGTTCTTTGATTTTGGAGAGTGACTCAGTGATCTCTGATGCACGTTATAAACTTTTTTCAACCTTTATTAACAAGGTAGGGACGTCATGGCGTTCTATCAAAGGCTTCTTCTAAGCAATTTTGTCCCCAGGTGTATGAAAGACAATTAATAAAATCAGGCAGAAAAATGAGGCAGAAATCCTGAGCCTGTTGTTGATGTTTGTGTGGAGTATGTTGGATTTCAGTATTGTTTTAAAAAGCTGAAAACCATCTCTCCTCATAGACATTTCATTTGCTTGTTCTTTGATGTCAATTTTCCAGTCTTTTTAATAAAACGCAAGTTTGAAGAGTCTATAATTTCTAGCTAAAAAGACAATACTTTGTTCTAAACTCTTCAGTTGTGGTTGGAAAACGGCTCCTTGGTTTCTTTTTAATTAATTCTCCTGGGAATGTGTGTGGACTTCCCTGGTTTCAGCACTGATCAGAACATTCAACACACCATTGTTTCTGTGCAGTGCCCAACTCAATGCAAATCATGAAAAATCCCATTTTTTTGAAGTCCCTTTTGATTTCCAGACCAAGAATCCAAAGTTCTGTGGTGTCAGATCTATGCCCTTATAAAAACATCAAAGAGGCCCAAGAATTAAGAGGATTTAAAAAAAAAAAAAATTCATAAATAAGAAGGCAAGGTGTTTTTCCTATATCTCCTGGATTTTACTTCTATGCATTAACTCACTTCTCTGAGCTTTCCTCTTTGATCTGGAGAACTATGGAAACTCTTCCTCCTTTAAGTCAGCTGAAGTTCTTTTTCAGGGCAAACAGTCTTAAACTTCACCGAAAAAATAATATAAATTCCCAGAACTCCAACTTATCCATTCAAAGCAAACTGTTGGAACAGGAATCAATGGCTCTTATCAGCACTTCTGATCAATATCGTATCTTATTTGTGGAATAGGCAAATTCTTGTCCAGATAAAGTTATGATGCTAAGACCAATACCAGCCATCATGAACTGTTCCTGGGTGGGCGCTCAATGTCAAACCCAAATTTAATATCCTAGACATATTTCTGTCAGCATGAAGTCTCCCTTTGATGAGTTGGCAATGAGGAGCTTCACAAAGAATCGTACATTAAGTTAAGGTCTGAATTCAACTAAACCAAATCTTGTACATCAACAATGGGAAGACATGCCATCCATACAAGGTATGATGGGATGAATAAAAGAAAGAAATGAAGGATTAAGGCAAATTACAGCAAAAAATAGGAAATTTTCTTATGCTATATATGTTTGACTGCTTCTGTCTTACCTGCAATTGGATCATAAACTCTTCAGTGTGGAGACTGTATGTGTTGGCCACAGAACAAATAGGTTCCATATTTTTACAATGAAGCCTTAAACTGCTGCAGCCTCTGGAGATGTTGCAATATAACCGATAATATTAAAAGAAAGATTAACGTGAGGGAATCTGAACAGTAATGGAGTTAAGAAAAAAATGTGCAGAGTTTCAAAGCTGAAGTCTGAAAGCTGAGAAAGAAATTAATCATTATTACTGTTGTTATTATTCATTTATATTGGGCCATAAGTGCATGTGTCAAATCTGGGAAGCGGAAGTCAGAAGAATCAATATTTTCTTATTGCATTTATGTATTTTTGTCAAAGCTTCATAAATTGCTGCCATTTTTGGAATCAGATTTTGAACTTCATGCCAAATCCAGCTGTTGTGCATTTCTAATAGAAAGCATCGCTGCCATTTATTGTTAGGCATAAAATTGAGAAACTAACCATAAAAGGATGCTCAGCGCTGTAACTCTGACAAATCCATCTCAATGAAGGCTGTTATCTAGGGATATATAAATATTGAATGGGGAGATGCTTGTTTCCTTTCAGCACATTCTCCTGGATAATCCATTTGGCATCACAATATCAAAAGCTTTATTTTATACATTAAATAGATTTGTTTCTTTGGTCCTTACTCACTCTGCTTGTGGTTTGCCTTCCCATTAAACTAGTCGTGTTTCAATTGCGGGCGCCGTGGGTAGGAGAGTTATTAAAATACACCAGACTCCGAGCAGATCTCTCCCAGCCTGCCACTTGCTTGTATGAGCTGCCGCTGTTTAAAACTGCTTTTCTAATTGCTGCTGGGCTCCTCAGGCCAGGGGAAGTGCTCAGAGGATGTCCAGTGATTGCAATGGCTGAGGCCCATGGAAGGAAAACGAGTGTCAGCAGATGTAGGAAAATCATTAACTCACGTACTTGAAATGCCAGCAGACAATATACATCTGAGCAGCCACCTGCTTTTGAAGCCCTCCTCTGTGTGGAAAAGCGTGGATTTAGGTTAAATATGTCAGTCTTTCTCAGGGGATACAGAGATTATGTGAAGATGGGATGGGGAGGACTACTGTGCTAAAAATAGCAGACTCCTTGGATATGTCAAGGGATAATTAACTGATTTACCATGTAGATAGGCACAGGAGAAAGCTGCACAGAGACTCCCAGTTATTCACACCCAGTGATCTTGTGTGAGGCTCTGGATTCATCAGTCTTCTTTCCTCCACCTAAATTGGTTGCCAAATACAGAGCTGGGAGAGGAAGAGAGAAAAAATTCAAACTTTTGAATGAGATTATGGCATTGTTGCCCATCAGAACTAAGTCTGTCTTCAGCTGGTGAGTAAAGCAGTCCCTGCTGTCCTGGGTTTCTACATGTAGTGCCAAACATCCATTTGACGGCTTTTGGTGCTAATATTTTCCTGCTGAATTCTCAAATCCCTTTCAGCTTCGCAGTCTGCTTTGCCGAGAGGAAAGTTTCACTTGGAAGGTCAGCAATATTGCCATTATTTATGTGTATAAAACTAACCCAAGAATGTGCTTTCCCTACCCACTGCCCAATATACGAGTTCAGGGTAACGTTATAGTGTTCAGCATCAGTCTTTGCACAAACACAGGAATCCACAGCAGAAACATCCATGATGGAGAGATAGAAAGTAGGGGTTTTAATGATTTAAGCCACATATAGCCACTTCATGTTTCATAGTTCTTGCAAGAGCAAAAGCAGGCTTCAGAGGGCATCTGTGTCACTCAACAGCTGTCCCAATAAACCCTAGAAGGTGGCCAAAAGGAAAAGAAACAGCATACACAAGAGTGATCTGTGAGTCTGAAGACTTGAGTCTTATTTCTGGTTCTTCATATGATATTTTCTGTGAACAAGATATTCCATTTCCCTCTTCAGTGTGTCTCCTTCCCCTCCTGAAATTTGGGTAGCCTAGTTTGCAAACTCCGTGGGCTGAGCTTTTTGAGACAACTTGGTTTCCTCCCATAGGGAAGTGCAGCACCCAGAAAGCATCACCCTCTGACTGTGTGGTGCCTTTGAACACTATTATAAATTACAAATATTAGCAATAGGCTGCATATGCTATAAGTTTTAAGGAGATACTATTTTGCAAATGTTTAAACAGATGTATCAGGAATATTTTTATATTTTTACTGTCTGACCATCTGTAAAGCCAGGTGTTCAAATTACATGACTTAAGAAGATTAAAATAGAGACATATATGGCTAATACATTTGGAAGCTCATGAACTCACTTAAACTACCTCTCAATCATACAATTGTATAGCAGTTCTTGGATGGGTCTAGAAGGCTTATATTCCTATATGAAGGTAAGCATGTACTAGTAAACGCGAGAGAGCCAAATAGAAGGCCACCAAGATGGCACAAAGAGGCCCCACGTTATAGAGAGGCAAAGGGAATTGGGCTTGGTTGACTTGGAAGAGATAAGCAAGGGTGTAACAGCAGCTTTCTGGTACTTGGAGGGGCCGATATGGAAGATGAAGACAGACTCTTCTTAGAGATCCAATGGTCAAACATTGGATGGAAGAAAGCTCTCAGAGACTTTCAGAACTCAACTGGCTGCAGCCTTGAGCAACATGATCAAATAAGTTACTGTACCTTAGTACAGCAGGTATGAAGACTTCCCATGGTCCCTTCAAGCTAAAGTGTCCTGTAGGTCTGTAATTTTGTGATATGAAGCTCCTTTCTCTCTCTGAAGGGGTACGTATGATGATTATGTCCCGCATACAGGTGGTTCTGGCTGCCAGAATAAATAAGTACCTCAAAATGCTTATTATGCCTCGCAGCTCCTGACAGTATGTGGCAGTGCTATTATTTCATTAGAAAAGTGAGGCACTCATGTCAGCCTCTTTTCAAAAAGTGAATTCATTTCAACCGCTTATAGGCTTTATTAGTAGTCTGATTGAATTGCAGCTTCAGCAGTGACTCCACTTAAGCCTGCCCTGCACAAAATCACCCCTTCAACCAGGACTGAGAGCAGAAGGTCCTTTAGGACTAAGGGAGGTACCTGAGCTATCTTTTCATCCCTTTGATGATGGACAAAAATTTCAGAGTAGGGAATAATGGACTTACTAATGGACTTGTCTTGTTAACCACTACCATCAGAAGACAGCTGGGGCTACTGCTTCTGTCCTGTGGCCTTGGGGAGTGAATTCCACCTTATATTATTAATGTACTTATGAAAGGATCTTCCAAGTTTATACCAAATTCTGCCACTCTTTGTAAAATTGTTGTGGTATTACAACATTATCATTGGTACCTGTTAGTGGGGAATTATTCATTACAGAGCTCCTATGTACTGGACCTAGTCCCCTCAGTTTACAAGTGAGGTGTTAGTGGAGGAGGTCTTGGTTGGTTTTTTTCTACCTGACAGAAACATCGAGAGATGATGACTTTCAGACACGTTTTGAGAACTGGCTTTTTGGCTTTTTAAAATTTGGCAGTCGGAAATCACTGCAGCCCTAGATCTACCATAGTGTAATTAGCTCTGGCTTTGCTGTGTCTATCCTTCTTCATTCTGGGAACCAGCTGTTTCCCCTGTGCTACTGTCAGGGAAATTCTGGTTGTGTGAAAATGAGAAAATAGATAGCCATCCTATTTCTGTGTCGTGGTAAAACATTTTAGCCTGTGTCTTGTCAACCTATGAAAGCTGATGTGGGGCTGATAGTGTCGAGTACCTTCAGAACAAAACAGCTGAGCTCTTTGAACTTCCGTGAAGGTTTTGCAATGGGTAAGCCATCCATTTGGCCAAAACACAAAGCTGCTGTGTGTTCCTACATCTCTGCTCAGAGAAAAGTAGTTCTTGTGCTCTCACAGAGCTTGAATGTCAGGGGAATGGCCAACAGCAAAATCCGTTTGCCCAGTGGAGTGGCGGTGTTTGTATTCCGCTGATGTTACTCTGAAGAATTGTCCCTTTCTTGTGCAAACTTGGACAATTTAGCTTCTGTTGTCCAGCAAAACAGATGAGGTTGGAGTAAATCCATCACCTGAGGCTATTTTCCCTTTTTGCTGTGCCCTTGCCACTCTCCTCTAATCCACATGGGGGGTTGAAAGGGTGATTCAGCCAGCTGTAGAGGAAGAAAGGACAGCCAGCCAGTCAGAAATACATCAGCCCTTCTGATCAGCTATCTAGAAGGCGTTGCTAGAGAAGGCAGTTTGGCCTTTACTGGAGTAACTTCATGGGAGATTCCTAACTGCTTATGCCTTTTGTTGTCTAGGGAGATGAGTCTATGCCATGGGCATTTAGGCAATGCCTCAGGGTATGGGAAAAGGGTCACTTTGGGCTCCATTGGCATTGGAGACTTACAAGTTCCCTGATGGTTCAAAGAGCTTGGAGGGGTGAGATTTGCATTACTCTCAGGCAAAATCCAACTTTCAATTAACAGTTGTGCTACAGAATTGGAGGAGACATACAGGACAAATGCCTGGGGTAGGAATTTGGCCAAGTGACTTAATGACCTCATTTAAACTAGCCTATTCTTTTTCCTGAACAGGGGAATTGTTTGGTATTGAGTCCTTTCAGTCACAGAGAGCAAGCCTGGCTGTCAGCAGAGAGCCCTTTAGCTGGAGTAGGGATTTGTACATCACAACTAATTGTGTACACCGCGTGGTGATGTTCGGACAATACCCTCAGAAACAGCCTCCCTGCATCCACTTCCAGCTGAAGGTCACTTTACTGTCACACACTAAAGGACAAGCACAGAGTTAGTCTATGCTTAGGCTCATTCATACCTCTCAAGTGTACCTAATATAAAAAAATAAAATAAAATCCCAAAGCAGATTTTGAAGCCAGCTCCAAAAACAGACTCCTGGAGGTGCAGTTTAGCTCTCAATCTGATGATCCTCCTAGAACTGGGGGGTGCAACGCAGCCTGAATTGACGTCTGCGCGCCGATCTATAGATGCTCTTGGAAAATAGAAGTGCAGTTCCACTCTGCAGATACAGGGCATGACTCATTCGCTAATTAGAAAGGACACCGAGAGTGTGTGGAATTTCATTGTGCTGCACACTTCCATTTGTGGGTCAGGCATGACCAGCAGACCATGAGCCTTAACAGCTTGGGAACATGTTACAATTAATAATGAAATACAGCTGCATTCATTTGTAATTTGTAATCTGTTATTATCTGGTAGGGGCAGAGGTTTTGCAAATACATGATAGGAGTTTTATATAAAAGGCATTTTCAGCAGTATGAACTTTAAACTGCTTGCAGTGTTTTGCTTATGAATGGTGTTCAGGGCTGAACTCTTCTTGGGGGGGAAGCATCATCCCGGAGATGCAAATCCTGTTCTTAATCGTAAGAGTTTTGCTTCTGTTTCCCATCTTCTCTAGTAGACGATTCCTGTGAAATGAGCTAAAACATCTTAGGAGAGTGGCAAGGTTTCTGTGGTTGTGTGGGGAGTGTACCAGCTGGAAGGTGAGGGAAAATCAGGGGCAGCAGGCTCTGTTTGTGCCAAGGATAGTGTTTAAACATAATTCAGTTTTTAAATCCCATGACTGAGAGTTAATACCTGAATACCAAAATTCCTTCCCTTTCCCTCTCCTTTTCCCTTGTCCTTGCCCCTTCTCCTTCCTCTTCCCCTTCCCATTCCTCATCTCTTTCCTGTATTTGTTTAACTGAGTCCCAGTAATATCAGTAGGAGCTGCACATAAATAAAGAAAAAAATAAACTGTGCTATTAAGAATTCCTGGTGAAACTCTTCCCCTAAGCAGGGCAGACAAGCTTAACATTGAGCTCAGGAGTTAATAAATGACAAAATCAGGATAACTTTGTTAATCCTAACTCTGCTCCTTTCCACACAGGCACACTCACTATCTTTTAAAAAATGTGCTCCCAGCATGCAGTGTAGCGGTTTTGCTTTTATTCAAATATATTTCATTCAGTGTATGAAATTCTGTGTATTTGTGACTCAACTGAAAATAAAATCAACAATTCCCCTGTACTGAAAATTGGGATATTTCCATCCAACCTTTGTGGAGTTTTTCGGTATGAAAATCTCACAAATAATAATTCTTCCATCCTAAAGTAATTCTCTGAATTTGAGAAATATCATACCTAATATACTAGCAGAGGATTGAGGCACAGAAGGAGCAAAAAAGACTTGCTGGAAGTCACACGATAGATGTGTTGGGCAGGTAAGAGTTAAACATGCTTTCCCTTCCATGTGATTCTGGCTTTGGTCATTAGACACTGTACAACAGAACCCAGGCCACTCATCACACAGCTTGATCCTGCTGGCCTAAGAAAAAACCTGCATGGGCAAGGAATCCTAAAAAAGGGATGAGGGAGAGATCAAAGAGCCAAACAAGTTTTTCTTTTGCATGCCTCTAGGGGTCTTGGTTTCTCTTCATCAACTCTGTATGGATTACGATTAAGAAGAATTAAGAAGAACAGCTTCAATGGCAACTAAAATGAAATGTAGGTGCCTGCATTAGATAACAGGGATTACACCCACTGCTGTCAAGACACAGGCTGAAAACTTCTGTTCTGAGTCTTTATTTCTACTCCATGCTCCATGTCTGTCTTTTCTGGTTCAGAATCATCTTGTTTAATTAATAACCTTTCCTTAAGGCCCTTGAGGTCTGCTGCCTCATGAGACAGTTCCAGGAGGAAGTTAATCTTCCCTTAGATCCAGATTGCTCTCTGGATGTGTCTCTTCCCAGTGACTACAAAGTGAGCAAAGTTGCTGATTTAGGACCATGGTGGGACTCTCATCTCAGCTAAGAGAAACTCTGAAAACTCTGTGGAATCTGGGTTTGAACACCTTGCCAACTTCTTGCATTTAATCCCACTCCGGCCAGAAGGATTTTGCTCCACAAAATCATGTCAGACAGGAAGATTGGTTATGAGGTTCTTGTAATAAGGGACTGTCCACTACCACACACTTTTTGGGTGCAAATCACCTTCCGTTACCCAGTGCACGACATTACTCAATGCACAGAGCGGTGTGCTGCAGAAACCGAATTTGGTCAGACCTTTACACGATGTCAAGGAAATTGGGCTGCTTCATGGCTATCACTTCTAAGCCCGTGATGTGGACTTGATGACAGTGGTTCAGCACTTCATTGATCCTGTTTTAACTGGTGTGGCTTTGGTGGTGGTGTAACAGTCTAAAACTGGGACAAGGTGATGGAAAACCAAGGACTGCAATTTCAAAGGATGTCCACAAGTCAATTAATTAGTCTTCTTAGAAAAGTTGATGCTGAGAAAATAGGTCAGTTGCTTCTCTCATTTATACCATTGTAGGCTCTTGACTCCAGTGGACCAGAATTGATTTTTCAACAGCAAGGTCTCAGAACAGCTGTCTGTCTGAAGTGTTGCTCCCAGTATCGATGTGAAGTCTGCCTTTGCAATGGTTTACCTCCCTTAAAATGATTTGAAAAAGACTATGTGAAGTCAATAAAGAGCAGACCATTTTTTTTCTCTGCACATTTCCTGTTTTAGTACCAAAAGAAAAATAAATTACTCTGCAGACAATAGGAACGTACATGGCCATTGAAAAGATAAAGTCTTGCCTTAAAGCAGATATTATTGTTTCTTTCAGGGTAATGAGACCTCTCTGTGAGCACTAATAAAAGCTGCAATATGTGAACCTAACTCTTTTTGTACCTGTAACAACAACAAAAAAAGTGTACGTCTTAAAAGGTTATGTGGACATAAAAAAAAATCTAGTGTAGAAGCTACATGAAAGCGAAGGTAGCCTCATGAGAAATGGAACATAAAGTAGCAAACAGAGGGCAACATTTCATGATAGAATATATAGATCATACGGAGCACATAATGAAACACATAGATTTTACGGTGAAATTGCATTCTTTACTGATACATGTGCTATGTGTGTGGAGTATTAAAGAAAATGGATGCACTTTCCCAGCAATCGAGCACAACACTCCACTGCACCTAGAGTTGAAAAACATGACGTCAGTGAACTAAATCAACAGGGTCATGGAACTGGGAGAAAAAACAATTTCAGCTCATACGGTGGATGTAGGGTAAATACAGCTTCCCCAAGCCAGCATCCCTGCCTGTTCCACAGGTTAAAAACCTCTCCCAGTTTGGCCACAAAAGACATAGCTGGGAAACCTGAGACAAAATTACAGGTGGAATGGTTAGAGGCACAGGCAGGACTTGGCAATTACACCTCACGCTCTGGATTCACTTTTCAGCAGCTGATCCCCACTGTTGGGTTAACATGTGCATTAGCATTGTTTAACGTTAATATGTTTTGCAGTCTTGTAAGAGCCCCTAGGGAATTCAGGCCAGGATGTGGGTTTGATGTAGGACTTCTCTTCCAGCAGAAGGTGTGAGGTCAGGGTCTTTCTAGGGTAATTTAGCCTGTCATGTGATGCTGAAAAACTGGGTCAATTAGTCCACGCTGAGCATTATGTTGCCATTTAAACAGTGGCTAACACCCTCAGCCTTTTCATTTACTAATGTTTGTAGTATTTTCATATTTTCTGTCTTTTGTTGACTAGAAATACTATGCGGTTCCAGCTTTTGCTTAAGGGATAAGTCACATCCCTTAAATTAAGGAGGAATCAAAAGATAGGTTTAGGGAATAAACTGGGTTTAGTTGTGCCTAACCCAGTATGACCTCTAATTATTTTATTATCACTATGACTTGCTTTAAATGAGCCGGCAACGAGCAGCACAATGTCATTCCTTGCTTACATCTGTATGAAGTGCTGTTGTGTATTCACATCTTGGTATGAAAAGTTTTGTGCTGAGATATTTATATCAGTTCCTAAGAGAATGAGGGTGAGTCCTTATCGGGATTTGGTGATGTCTGTAGGATCTAATCTATCCAAAAAACCCACAGTCATTTCCCAAGGGAGGACAACCACAAGATCTACTGCAAACCAATGATTCCTCACCAGGAATTGCACCCTGATATACTGTATGCGTGGAAGCTGAGGTTCCATACTCTGTCTGAGTTAGATCTTCTTCTTCCCAGATGGATATGGAGAAGCAAAGAATGGATTTCATCTTCAAATGCATAGTTTGATTTTCTTTGTTTATTTGGAGTTCATGTATCTGAAGTTTAGGGTGATTTTAAGAGATAACTAACATCAAGATGCTCCATAATTCTGAATATGTTCATGGTAGTCCAGTTTCTGAACCACCCATGGAGTCATAGGCTCATTGAATCATATAGACTGAAGGGACTTGAGGAAGTCTGTAATCCAACCTCTCGCACAAAGCAGCTCTATCTTCTGAATTGGGTCAGGTTGCTTGGGACTTTTTGTCCAACTGAATTCTGAAAAACTCCAGGAATGGAATTTTACTAATGGAGTTCACTGATCATCCTCCTCCAGTGCTTAAACACTCTTATTATGAAGAATGTTTTTATTGTGATTGGTTGTACCTTTCTTTGTTCCAGCTCTTGTTCAACAACTTTTGTCCACCTTTCATTGTGCAACCCGGAGAATAGACTGTCTCTGTCTCATCACCATTAAAAAGAATACTGAACTCCAACCTCCCAACACCTTCCTCAAAGCGTCTATGGAGGAATGGGATAGAACCTCTCGTACAGGAAGTTTGATAGCTAGCAACAAAGAAGACTGAGACAAAGTAGTGTCTTCACTGGTCTAGTGTTAGCTACACAGCCCTATGGCTCCTTGAAGTAGATGTGCTCTCCTGGAGCCTTACAGCAGGTTTTGACAGCTGGAGCCTGAAAATATTTCTGTTTCCTAATGCCAGAAAATGCCGGTATCTCTTCCAATGCAAGGCTCTTAAGCAATGCAGAAAATAGCTGCAGGCACAGCAGTGGCTAGATATGATGCTGGAGAAAGATTTCCAGCTATTTGTGACCTGCAGGGAATGAGGAGCAAATTTTCAATATAGACCTACTCAAAAGCCCAGTCCATCCTCTCTTTCTGGGGTCTTTGTGTAGAGCAGCCACTCAGTGTGCTTTAAACACAGAGCTTTTTCCTCTCGTTGTACCTCCTGGCATTGTGTATCTGTTCCTAATTAGATGCTGGACATCACATTGTACGTGTCTTTCATATGCAGCTGGAGTAGTACTGAAGCAAATAGTACAAATACTGTGTGGCTCTTGTCATGGAAAGATTTCATTCTCCCACCCATCTCTACTGAAAGCTTTAATGGTCAAAGTCCTCTGCTTAGTTAACTGTAGAAGGGAATCAGGTTCTTCATCTGAAGATGAAGATGTCAGTCTAATCCTGCCTACTGGCAGAGGGATGCAGGCAGGGGGAAAGGTGAAGCAAGGATCATTCTTTTTGCAGGGCAGCAGTGAGAGGTGGAATTAGGTCTCTGTCCATAAGTCAGACGCTAAATCCCCATTAGTGAAATGATGACAACCTATTAAGGCCATTCAGATGTGTCCCTTTGGAGCCATAGAGAGCAGTTTAGAAGAGATTAAAGCTTGCTACAAAGGCTGTAAATGAGAACTATCGACACATGATGACTCCAGTCCAACTCCCCTGTCTGCGGCACTTCATGAAGCAGTGGACTACACTTTGAAGTGGGTTCTCTGCTCTGAATAAGGCAATATATCTCCAACAGATGTGTGATCAGCCAAGGGTAGGACAGGCTATGGGACAAGCACACGTCTGCAGAGAACCACTGCAGGCCTGAGACTTGTCAGAGCTGTGAAAGCAGATAAAAGGGATCATGATTCTTGCCTTGCGGCGGTGAGGAGACTGCAAGGAGCAATAGCTGTGTCCTTTATCACTGCTGACTTTGCTAAAATCATTTCCACTGCTGTAAGTATCAGCAAGTGAAACACCGAGCACTGGTACAACCACTTGGTTCCGTGGGCTTGGTTTGGGTGTGGTTATGCTGATTCTCCACAGATTGTGTGGTACCAGCCAGAAATTGCAAGCTAGTAGAATGAAAGATTGCAAGAAGAATCTTTTACATCAAAATTACCTCCCAAAGAAGTCCAGATATCTATACAGAGTTGAGACTTTTCTGCTCACTGGTTTTCTGAAATGTCTTCCTTCATTTGATGCAGCAAAACTGATAGTAATTCCTGGAGAGATGGAGCAAAGCCAAGTAGAAGCACCATATGCTCAGCAAGGCACTTGATTGTTTTTACTGCTTTCATCCAACCATGCAACTCCATTTCTCACTCTGATTGAAATATCATTTGGTTGATCTACTAAGGCTGGAAAATTCATAATGCACTGTGGTTCAGGGGAAATTTCTTCCTTTGAAAAACAAACCACTTCCACCTGATTGAAATTTGTGTTTTTTTCCCTGACATAACTTGTGATGGATTTCTGGAGGGGTGTATCAAAGTGTGAAAACAGCAAGGAACTTTATTATAATATTGGTAAGATTCTTATTAAAAGCACACTGAGCAAACTTTATGCCCTCAGCTGACTTTGGTATCTATAGATCTACTTATGAAAAAAACCCCAAACTCATCTATATGGTACTTGGTAGGAGTGGGATACTGCCATGATTTACAACTATGAGCAGCGCAAATGTGTATTAATGAACTTAGAGCATTCTGCATTTGTGTAGGTCCCCAGTGCAGCGTAGTTCCAGATAGCCTTAAACTTCTTTGTGATGCCTAGCTTGTCTCCTGGAAGCACTTTCTTCCAGGCAGCACTTGAGAGCCACACTGCAAAGCCCCAAATATCGAGCCTACAGAAATGAAAACATGTGGGCTGATCTTTCAAACTCGTGAAAATCATACTTCTCTTACAGTATAATTGATATAAGTAGTAATAGAGGGAGTGTTTCCTTCCTTCCACCTAAATGTCTTGGCTGCAGGGGAGGACCTGCTGATTCATGAACAGATCAGAGGAGGTTGGGCTGGTGTTGCTCTACTTGCTTTTCCATACAATGCTTCTTGGCAGTGCCAGGCAGGAGGCTGGTGCCCTCCTGGGTGACAGTCCTGGGGATTGCTTATTTAAGAGGGACACAGAAAGGACTGTAACAGGAAGAGATTTCCTCCTACTGACTGCCAAAGAAAGGGTGAAGATCAGAAAAGAAGGGGATGAGACCTTCTAATTGTGTGGACCTGGGTCTCTGTGGGTGTTTTTGAAGCAGAGCTCATAAGGGCAGATAAGGTAGGTTGCTGGCTGGACCACTTCTCCCCGTGTTTATTCTAGCTCTGATTAATACACCACGTTGATCAAAAAAGATCACTTCCCAGATGCCTCGCTCGGCATTTTGATTATGACTCTGAAGTTTCCCAAAGGTCACCGCTGATTGTCATTGTTTATCCAGATTTTGGTTAGCTACATCCCATCCAACTCAAGCAAGCACAAACTGCTCGAGGCTGTCAGGTGATGATGTGCAGACATACCTCTCATATTGCAAAACCAGGCCATGTCCATATTAATTTCCTTTTCCAGCATGATCAATAGCTATGAGGTTTGTTGACTTTGCACAAAACCCAAGCTGACAATAAAGTGTGTATCACTGTCTACAGACCAGTCATTGCATCTCTCCTTATCTCCATAGCCAGACAGCCTCTGTCTGAATCACCCTAGGAATATGGGTAGAAATTAAAAGGCAGGGTTTTAAGGTAAGAAACAATAACATTCTTTTTTTTTTTTTTTGTTATTTTTTTATTTCAGTTGCAAACAAGCTTTTATTTAACCTGTCTTTATTCTCAGTACAAAGTGTTGTGCAACCTTTGTGTTTCCCTTTGCCTGCACTTGAATTCCTGAAATTTTCTTTGATCTGGGTACGGAATTTCATACTCAGCATCACCTCGATCACAGCCTAGCTGACGTTCATCAACTGTGATATGAATTAAGATAATTCAATATATCAATTTGCTTAAGCTATGAAACTTCTTTATGTATCAAAGTATATTCATAAAAACTGAGCTTGGCACTTAGCATATCTGGCTGAAGAAGGAAAGCTCTGGGATGACTGTCCATACTCAGCACCTTTTATATATTTTACTCTAAACAAAACCCAGGAACACCCAGGACTTGTCAGTCCCAGGCTAATGTCCTGTTGATGGGTCTTCCTTGCTCCTTTCTGGCCTTGAGTGTTTCTCTCTCCTCCTGAGACTGGCATCCTTTGCTTGCACTAACTCTGCAGGAGGATGGAGCACACATTGCTCTGTCCCTGTCTTTGGGGTCGTTTAATGACAGATGTGGGTTTGCCCTGGCACAGACATTGACTGGAAGACTCCTACAAGCCCAGCCTGGCTGGGGAGTGAAAGACAAGAGGATGGACTACATCAAAAGATGTGTTTTAAAAGAGAAAACTGGGACATGCTCAGTTCCTGCAGGACAGAGAGACCTCCTAGGCTCAAGAAATGGTGCTAATCTGGATCCAAAATGGAGATTTCTGTTTGCAGACGTAGAAGAATCCCCGTTTTGCACTATCTGCACATAGGGAGCTTTCTGCTTCAAATGCCATCTCCTTTTGAAATGCACCTTCTGAGGAGCCTGACCTAACACACTGCAGAGGGAACCGTGGTGCCAAACAACTGTATCCACAATGCAGCCCTTACAGTGTCTAACTCCGGGGATAAATTGAATATCCTCTTAACAAATACATTATTTGCATCTATTTATTTTAGGAATTTCTAGAGAATTCATGATGACAACAGAGGCTGTTGTCTGAACTGACGTAAACGAGAAACAGGTCTGCATTCGGTCTCTAAAGAGCCGTGGTGTGACAAGACCAAGGAGGATCATGCTGAAGGACAGCCAGACCCCAGAGAAACTTCATTTAGAGCTCAGGTCTGCAAAGCATTGAGCCATCTGGCCTCTGTCCAGCAAAGCACTTCAGTGCATGTTTAACATTAAGTGTGCAAGTAATGCTGTTGACTGCAATGGGCATTTGGCAAAAATAGACTCCTTTGATCAAGGTCCCTTGATTGCCTCTCTTCAGGTGTTTCCTGACCATAATTCCAGGGATGTGACAAATGCTCAGCAGTCTTCATGAAGGGCACAGACAAAAGTGACCACTGAATTCACCTTCTAAAATTCAGCCAGTACCTTTGCCACTCTGAAGGAACTAAGATGTTTCCACATGAGACACTACTCTTTCCTCTACTCAAAATCCTTGTAATATTCTTGTTTTCCTAGTTTCTGAAGCCAAGGACTAAGTTCAGTGAATGTGCATAAAACAGTTTGAAATCCACAGACCATTCTTTTTTCCGTGGGATTTTTCCATTCCACTCCATCAAACGACTTCCCTCTGTATAGCAGAAACTAAAAGAGGAAACAATTTTTGCAAGGACAATATTAGAAAGGCCTCTCACTTCTCATTAGCAAAACACAGGAGAAAGATGCATCCTCTGATGCAAATTGTAGTGGAGTTTAATTGGCTTCAGCTGAGCTGCATCAATGTATATCCCAGCACAGTAGCACCAGCCTTCATTTAGTAGTTGTATATGTAAGTACATGTTTATAGAGTTAATATTTCTTGAGGGGATCATGTGCCCAGTTCTTCATCCCTTTTTTAGATCAGGAGCAGAGATGTGTGATCACAGTCACACCGATATAATGAGAATAGCAAAAAATTGCCACTGACTTCTGAATGTTAATTATTGACATCAGTGATCTTACGGAACATTTTTTCTCGTGGTACTTCATAGGTCCTCCTCATTCAGACATTTCTCCCAGTACTGATAAGAAGTCTTATAAAATTCCTCCAGTTGTTTCCATTTGAAGGTTAAATTTGGCAGTGCAGCTAAGTAATTACACTTCTTCAACGTATATGTGATTTATCTGAACAAGATCGTCCTTCTGCCTCATTATATTCCAGAAATTTGCAACATAATGCTAAAATGTAAACCATGAAAAAGGTTTTGTTTGGTTAGTTCTTCAAAGCCTTGTATTCTCAGAAGCTATGATTCCCCACATCTATGCATACACCTTGAGCAAGCCACCTCACTCCTGAATTGCTAGGATGCCCAGATCGAAATCCCAATTTTAGATGGTTTAGGAAAACCAACCAAACAGAAGGCCATGGGTTGAGAATGAATAATTCCTCTCATTGATCTCTGTAAATAATTACTGATTCAAATTACCATGGAGAAGTGTGTTTTCAGTTCCTCACCTCCTGCTTAGAAAAAAAAAAAAGAAACCTAATCATATTCCATTATTGTATAGCATTGCTACATGTTACAAAGACTTGACTCTGTTTTGGAGGCAGAAATAATTACATTAGCAATATTGTTACCATGGTGTCACCACTGTTGGCGAAACTTATTATATCGCAGTAAATAAAATTCAGGCTCCACAATAGCTTCCACAGACAAGTTTAATAAAAATTCCACGTCGTTATGAATATATGTACAAAACATCTGCAATTCTCGTGGTTTAAAGGAAAGTGTCTTGAGCTTCTTTCCGCAGAAAAGATTTCTGTGGAGGTTTCTTTGTGATGCAAAGTTGCCTAACAGTTGATATTTTTTTTCAGTTCATCCCCTATTAGAGCAGTTGTTTCATATCAGTAAAATAGCACCTGTTACTAATTGCTTCATGCTTTTGAAATAATTCAGCTGTTTTTTTTCTGCCCTTCAGTAAACAAGGAAATGGTTACAATAGAACTACTTTCTATCTTGCAAAAACGCAAGCATAAATCAATGCCAAGATGCAGTCACTGCAGGATTACTGCTGAAATGGGACCCTACAGGCCATCTAGGTAGTGATACTGTGTTAAGCAACAACGAAGAGCGATGCTATTAAAGGAAAAATAAAAACAGGCACCGAACTTTGTGAAAGTGATGGTTTTGAACAGGGGGATTTGCTTTTTACACCAGGTCTGTAAGCAGATTCACATCCCTGACCGCAATGCTGTCAACTGCCATGTGTGTTAATGCTGCGAATAGGTTTCTGAAGAAATGGAAGTAGTTATATTTGTACAAATTATTTTGATAATGGAGGCCATTCATTTAGATGCAGGTTCAAAGCTCATTAGCATTCTTGGTACAAAGATTTCTGGAGAAAGAGTCAAGAGAGGAAGAACTTCCCACGTGTTTTTCTCATTTGATGCCTTAAAATGAGGTTTAAAATGTGGAGGTTGGAGTTTTCAGTTCCAGAGTTTCTGCTATGCTTTCTGTATTTTGGGGATGTATTTTTAAGTATCTTGCTTAAAAGCCTTTATTCCTGCACCAGGAAAGATGTCAGAGAAAGTTAGGTCAGAATAAGTTAATGCTCCCAATAAATAAGCAAACTTAAACAAAATGAGACCAAACTCCTCAATTCCCAAATGCCAAAGATATTTAATTAGTATGGGCCTTGCTTGCGTGCTGATAACCACTAATGAATATGAATGACTCTGAGTAATCCAGGAAAGGATTTCTGAGAATTTTGTTTGCACCTAAGGCATTGTTTGAGGGAGCCCAGCATGGCAGCAGTGAGCTGAGATATGACACACAGGACTGTTGAGAAGAGACTGGATTTGATTTCTGCCCTTCGGCCACATAAGGGGAGGGTCCCTGGCAGGAAGCTCTTGCACAGCCTTGTCCCGCCGGACTCCTGAAGCTGCCCGTGGGTCCCTCTGGGACATGTCACAGCTCAGCCCATGGGATAAAGCCCTGACAGCTCTGAGGAACTGGTCTCCAGGGATGCTAAGCCAGAAGGAGCGTGAATCAGCTTAGCAAATATGAAGCAATGATACAGCTGTGAGTAGGGTGGCTGGGTGTCCCCACTCTGTTTTTAGAGGGAGAGGATCCACTTTTCAGTGTGCTTCAGCAAAATGAGTGGGACCACTCACAGCTTTCTCTTAAACATCCACTTCCCTGGTAGTAGGACTTGGGGAGTGAGAGAGGATGAAAACAAACCTCAAGTTGGGCTTGCTTTATCTGTTATTTAAATATGTATGGGCACTTTAATTTTGTTTATTTTTCTCTTTCCCATGATCTAGGATGTTTTGGATTTATAGTCTCAGGAGGTACACTTGTAAACCCATACTGTGGACCGTGATTAAACCCTCAATTTCTTCTAATTTCATCCTTCAGTAGCTGTGGGAATAAATGTCTTTCGTGGGAAGAAATGTTCTTCTAGAGATGGCTGTCCTCACACACTTGACATACATGCAGGGTCTGACCCAAAACATTCATACAGGTCTCTCCTACTTTCAGTGGGCTTTTAGTCAAAAGAGATGTCCCGATATCTCCTTGCAAACTCAGTGTAATGGGTGCTTTGATTAGGATTACTTTAATTAAGGTAATTCCTTTTATATTCCCCATAGAACTAAAAGGGTGTCCAATCAACAAGAATTTTATTCTGCAATTCTCCACCACTTACTAGAGAACAGATTTTCAGTAGAAAATTTTCAATATCCTCTACCAGAGGACAGATTTTCAATAGAATTTTAAAAATCAGTTTACAAGCTTTTAGCAATTGTGACTGTTTCTCAAAGGCCATGAAAGATAGGCATATTATGGGAGGACATGCAAGATCTGAAGCTATCAGCATTTGCAAGAATAACTTGTTGGTGTTTATTTTCTCCTCCTCCTGGAACAGATGGACGTAAGCACAGAGCCAACATTTAACTTGGGCTGTTTGGACACTCTCGCATACCTGTCTGCAGGGGTTTGCTATCTGCCCACAGTGCCTAAGCAATTTAATACATCTATATTCTGCCATGGAAGGTATCTAAATACCTGTGTCAGTTGTCAGAGCTGCCAACCTGACTATGAAAGCTGGTCCTGGCATGCTCCTGACTCCAGCCCATGGCTCTCAGCTTTTGGCAGGCTTGAGTCTTCATCACATCTCCTTTTACCTCCTGCCTTTCAGCCCGTACTAATGGCCCCGAGTGTTTCACACGATCTCCACCCAACATTTCCTTTTTGAGGTGCCTTCTCACTTAAAAGCGTAACTCATGTGGGAGGATTCCTGTTGCCTAACTTCAGATGTCTGCAGAATAGACTCAACCTGAGCCAGCTGGCTAGGCTGTCAGTTGCCTTTTCTATTGCCATTCTCCCTTCCTGCTGCTGTTTGGCAACTTGGAAAAATGCAGAGTGATTCAGCTTATAAGACCTACTTACTGGCTGAGTAATTAATTTCATTCAGAAATACCGGGTGAATTGTTCCTTTCAAATTCCTGTAACTGTCCATTGACTACCAAGGACACCAGCTCACAGAGAGATAATTACACTTTTGATTTAGGAGACACAAACCCCATCTCAAATGCCTATCGATGGACTGGAAACATGCTCCAGCACTAGGAATGACTAGAGCTATGTATCTGCGTATGAAATTGCAGCTGCATGGGGGACACTGCTGCAAAAGAAAGAGAAAGAGAAACCCCAGTGACAGCACAAGAATGTGACATAACTCAAGACCATCGCACTCAAAGCTGGTAAAAAAAATTTCATTCCCTCTGAAAGGAATACACTTAAAAGTAAAATCTGTTTTTATTAATGTTATTGCTTCTCCTATCAGCTTAAATAATTGTGTCTTATCAGCTCAACCACTCAGTCGTCAAATGGTAGAAGAAGGGAAGGAGAGTTTTGCAAACAGACCATGGGCCATAAGGTAAAAATGATGAGGGCTGAGGGTGAGCAAGGGCTGCCTCATCCAGAGTTCACCCACCGTAAGGAGCCCTCGGCAGGCTTTTTGACTCGAACATCGTTACAATGGAAAATAAACAGTCATGTTTGTCCATGCTGATAGCAGGCGTTTGCCCACAGCAAATGCATCTATATGCAAAGGTCCTTCTTGGTTAATGTGCTCAGTGTAAGTCCAGATAATAAGATGCGTATTGCTTCATTGCCAACTCTCCACCAGGCAACAGTTTAAATCTTTACTCCCCGTTTGTGGGCTGTATTTGGTCCGTAATGTACTGATTTTCAAGCGTCATTTTTAATTTAATGCATGAGAGAACTTATCACCCCTGGCAGAGTTAAATAGTTAAACTAGGATCTGTCAATTCCTCCCGAATTGGTGACAAGTGGAATAATATTGCACTGTGATTAGTTTGTATGAAGACTTGTGGGCTAGTTGGAGCCCAGGGAGTCGTGTAGTGATTTCTGCTCTGCATGCATCAGACAAAATAGGCATCTGGGTGTTTTAGTTGTAACCTTTTATGGCAGAAAGAGGTAACTTGGATTTATACAGACTGGGGTCTCTGAGCATCCCAAAGTTTGAGGTTGCTTAATTATCGAGTTTTGCAACGTTTGGAAGATGTTCCCATGTGCAAATCTTAACACCAACCTAAAGCATTTAAGCACCCCTGAAGATGGCAGGTATGGATCTAGGTGTGAGCCATTAAAAAACACTTCCATGAAGAGATTTCTCATTTGCATCTCTCATGATCTGAATGAGACCCTATGCAGTAATTTTTTGGGGACTTCTCCCCCTTTGCTTGCCTTGCATGAGGCATATTGAGTGCTGCACCTTCTTTTGCTGGGAGGCTGTGGGCAAGCTGGAGGCAGCTGCCAGCTTTGCTCAGCTGCTGAGAGCAGTGATACACACTGTCCTGCCTGGTAGAGACTCCTTGCTGGCTTTTATTTTGTTCTTCCTATTAGGAAATTAAAAGTCATGCTGGCTGAAGTAGCCGGTAGCTCATTATTGTATATGGGAAAACATAGCACTTACTACTGCCATGAAGAATCTTTAAGCAGGAAATTAATGAGAAGGAAAGCCACATTTCTCAAAAAAGACCCCAGTGATTTGGATCACTCTGAAGAAATCTGTCATGAAATGCTTTCATACAGACCTAGACTCCATGGACAAGATTGTATTTTCTTTATCGCTAAGGATATTTGATAAATGCACCACAGCTTGGTTTGGGTGATGAAAAATAATAATAGTACCAGTTCTTATATAAGATTTGTCACCAGTAGATCTTACATCAAATCAGTACCACTGGCCCCATTTCACAGGAGGAGAAACTGAGGCACACAACAGGATAACAACCTATTCCAGGTCACTCAGAGACCAGTAGCTCTGCTATAAATTGAGTCTGAACCCCAATTCAGCACAGCCTGACAGCTGAGACTTCTGACCACTGTATGTACTCCAACTTAATGTTTTCATTCTTTTGTTTGTTTGTTTGAAGTGAGTAAATGTTTATTTCCGCTGAAGTGAGGCTTTTTTGCTTCCCACATAGCAAATGTGATGGCAGATAATTTTACCATGCGGCTGCCTGAGAGCATAATATCCTCTCAGGGTGATTTTCCAGTCTTCTGGTTTTCCTCATACTTGCCACATTTACTGGCATTACCATCACAGTTAAGTGCAGTGGTTGCTCCTAGAAGATGGAGATGTGGAGAAGTGGGAAATAGTGAAGTCCTTCAAACACATCCTGGGAGAAGCCAGACCTTCAGCTCTCTTTCACCTTAACACAGTGCTCGTGGCAAATGTCTTATTCTCCCTCTTCAGAGACACCCACTAAGTAGGTCTCTCCACAGTGTGGAGATGGGACTCTGTAAGCCTGTAAGCCCTTCCCTCTAGCCAAGCACTGTTGATGTAGCACTGTTTGCTCATTGATATAATGCCTGACAGGCAGTTCATGTTTAGTCACCTCACAAAACCTCTTCCCTTGTGATGAGCAGCATTAGGGCCTGTTGTGGAGGGACACAGAGAGAGGGCAACAATGATTCTCCATGAACACTACCAGACTTGCATATTTTTGCAGGCAAGGACCTTGCTTTGGTGACTTCACTCTGCTCAGCAGTGAATCCATAGCTATAGAGAGCAAAATGACACAAGTAATAGCCTTGCATTTCTGAGAATAGCTCTCCAACAGGCAGCCTGCCAACTCTGTGAGGAGGAATTCCCACATCAGGTGAGTCTTGTTGGGTTCCTATTATTAAGGAACAATATTTTTAGCAGAAGACTGGTTTGAAAAGAGAAATTACTTTGAGCTTCCCTGGTTTAGTTCTACCCACTTTAAATAAAGTAGGTTTCAAAGGTCTCTGTAATAGAACATGTGACACAAAGAGTCACTGCATAGTGAAAGCAGTAATTTATGATGGTTGAAACTGTCAGATTTGCTAGGAGCACTGATCATCTAGTCAAGGGAAGCAAAATAAATTTCACTGAGACCATCACATTTCATTGGATGTGACTGGAGCGAGCCAGCTTAGAACAACACAGCCACCATGGGCTGGCACAGGGGCATGACAGTGTGGTGACGTGTCAGATGAACGTTCTTGCACCTACATCAGTACAATTTCAGGCTGAGGGTGTGGGAATGCAGTTACATGGAGTAACTTTTCAGCCTTGCTCCTCAGATGGGTTTCCTGCCTACTATTTATGCTGTGCTTGCAACTTCAGGTGAACACCTTCCTCTACGGATGAGATTGGAGCCTGGGTCCTCCCGAAGCAAACATCTCATGTTGAAAATACAGCTTCTGTTGAACCCCATGACTTTTTCTTGCCTTGCCAAATTGAGTCAAAGCCCTCTCCTCATTTTCACTTTCCATGTTTTAATGAAGGAATTGTAGACCGCTCACACAGTCCTAGAAGGATGTTTGTAGTCAGTCACCTTGTCACTGCATTTAAATGGCTTTTTTTGTTATTGTGCAGATGAATATAAAAAATAAGGTTTAGGCTGTAGATACACTTCATATTGAGAAGAGGGAGGGGAAATTTTCCCCCTCAGTGAGTCAAGGACTGTTGGGAATGGTGACATTTGCGCTGGCAATGCTGTGCTTGCATCTCCAAGGAAGTGGAACAATACTTGTTGTTATTAAAGCCACATCAGGGAGGTGTTTTTTGAAGATCTTAGAAATATATTTCAACAGGCAGGAGTAAATCTGGCCAGACACTCCTAAGGGCTCTAAAAAGGAAATTATCTATAAAATCTACTGTCATCTACCATGAACAAGTTATTTGAAGGGTGCAGCCCAGACTGGATCCCTGACAAAGGATATGTCAGGATGGTGTGTGCAGAAAGTCATTGGGATGCTGTGAGAGAGGCAGACAGACCAGGCAGAATTAACCTCCCTATAACCAGACTGTTCAAGTGTGTTCTTTCATTTCTTTGAGCGATGCCTTCTCTGAACATTGATAACTACTATGCAGGAGGAAGGGCTACGTGTGTAAATAAAGATTTTTTTTTTTTTCACTTTACCCTAATGCATGTTGAATGAGATTTCTGTTTGCATGTAAAATGACAAGACATCTCTCATACATGATGCCACTGAGGTCGGGAAGAGGAAGATGTGTCTTTTGATAACCTGGGCTGTCCAGAAGAGCCTTTGGGGTGAGGAAGGAGCCTGGACCCAGAGTGTGCCCAGGATGTCTCCTATAACAGTCTTTTCAGAATAGGGTGCTGGTCTGTATTTTTACAAACAAATTTGCCACTAAGCCTCTGCAGCACTTTTAGGATGCTGTTACTCAAAGATATTACTCCTGAGGATGTTGCAGAAAGTATTATCTAATGGAGGGAGTGACCCAAAGTCCCTTCTTACTTCAGACTGAGGAGGACCAGGACCAGGCAACTCCTCTGTCACACACACATGTCAAGAGGCCACATATAAGAGCCCCCAGTTCAGTGCTGCAAGTCATCAAAATCCGAGTCTGTGGCATCTTTGCTGAATCCTTTAGACGCGGAGAAAGGAGAGAAATGAATGGCAGTCCCAGGTATGTTCCTGCTTTCATAGAATCATTGAACATTTTTTGGCTGGAAGAGACCTTCAAGATCATCAAGTCCAACCTTTTCCTAGCCCTATCAACACCACTAAACTATGCCCTTCAATGTAACGTNTCGGCCTTCTTGGCCACCTGGGCACACTGCTGGCTCATGTTCAGCCAGCCATCTATTAACACTCCTAGGTCTCTCTCTGCCTGGCAGCTCTCCAGCCACTCCTCCCCAAGCCTGTAACACTACTGGGGGTTGTTGTGGCCAAAGTGCAAGACCCTGCATTTGGCCTTACTGAAACTCGTGATTGGTCCTGGCTCAGCAATCCAGCCTATTTAGATCCCTCTGCAGAGCCTCCCTTCTCTCAAGCAGATGGACACTTCCACCCGGCTTGGTGTCGTCTGCAAACTTACCGAGGGTGCACTCGATCCCCTCGTCCAAATCATTGATGAAAATGTTAAATAGGAGCGGCCCCAGTACTGACCACTCATGACCGGCCGCCAACTAGATTTAACTCTGTTGACCACAACTCTTTGGACTCAGCCATCTAACCATTTTTTTTTTCACCCAGCAAAGCATGTGCTCATTCAAGCCAAGAGCAGCCAATTTCCCTAGGAGAATGCTGTGGTCAACAGTATCAAATGCCTTGCCAAAGTCAAGGTAGACAACATTCACAGCTTTTCCTTCACCCAACAAGTGGGTCACCCCATCACAGAAGGAAACCAGGTTTGTTAAACAGCACCTGCCCTTCATAAGCCCCTGCTGAGTGGGACTGATCACCTGGTGATCCCGCATGTGCTGCATAACGAAACTCAGGATAATCTGCTTCATCAGCTTCCCTGAAATTTAAGTCAAACTGACAGGCCTGTAATTTCCT
>VWZK01006638.1:0-14835 GCA_013396935.1 Baryphthengus martii | reverse complement strand
TTCTATGATTCTATGATTCTATAATTTCTCGGATACTTTATGGCTCCTAAGAATAGATTGGCTATGTACTTTCTAAAACTAAAGTTTAAACCATATTTAGAGACATGGTAACACATTGAAGACTGTAAAGAAAGAGAACTGCCATTTTGTTAATATAAGAGATTTGCATTATTTTATTGCTAAACATAAAGAGATAACAATTAAATATTCTTCTAAAAGGTACCTGAGACACTTAAAACAGTATTTAGATCTGCAAATATCTAGATATATTTGGGAAATTAATAGCATGGAAAATATAATTTTAAAAAATGAAGATACAATTTACATCAATTCTGGGATAATTTTGTGGTATATAATGATATATAATTCCAGTTATTAATTTTGGGGTAGTAAATTGCAGTGCTGAAAACATCATGAAGTGCTTGCTGAAATTCTAAATGCTGATAAAAGCAATTTTTTTTCTAATTTATAGCTATCTAGTAATTAGTGTGTCAAACAAAGCAAGTCTGTATACTAAAATGACTGGTTAATTATTAAAATGATAATGTAGGATAATCTGCGGAAGTTTCTCTGGAGCATAAGAATTAAAAAGCTGGTTTAGACAAATTGCCTTTTTTTTTTTTTTCCAGCTACTTTTTTTAAAAGTTTGCATTGGCCCTATGTTAAAGGATTAATTGAGGCTTTGGGGCAATCAGAGATGAGTTGATGAGGTTTTGAATGGAGCCAGAGTAAAAATTTTAAAGTTATAAACCATTCAACTGGGGAAAGTTCCATCCGAAAAGAAATGGTTGGAAATCAATTACACAGACTGTGAAGCAGAAGTACATAATTACCAAAGAGAACAAAAAAAAAAAATATGTGTTTGCTCTACTGGGAGAATGAGACACCAGGGGCTGAGTAAGGCTATCAGTATAGTTAATTATCTAAAAAAAAAAATCTTTTTTTTATTTCTTTTCTCTTTTCCCATACCCATCTACTCCCTTCCTGCCTTCTCCACATATATCTTATCTTCTCCCTGTCTTTTGGAACCTCAGGATGCCAATTCTGAGCCAGCCCATGTGCAACAGAACACTGGGAAATCATCCTTCAAAGGAGTTCTCAGAATATCTACCCTCTGTTATGTCCAAAGAACACTCATGAGCAAGAGTGCTGAAGAACAGAAAAGGTCTGGTTTGTGAAAGAAAAGAAGGTATCAGTTCAAAAGGCAGGTATTTGGGAGGCTGGTTTCTGAAGGTAAACATCTCCCTTTGTAATAGTCAGAATAGCAAATTCAAATTTTATATCCTTATTGCTGACGTACCCAGGCTAGCAAAGTTCTTTCTCTGGAGTTATCAACAAACAAGACCACATTGATGATATATCAGATTTACAGATAGTGTGAATTTTTTCTTCCTCTTCATGTACATATCATGACATTACATAAGATGAGTAGGCCTCCACTCCATTCTCATTGCTAAATTGCCTCGATTAGGCTCTAGTAATACAACGTAGGACCTCTTTGGGTTTATGTGCCTTCTGTTTGCCAGAATGTCTTGAGTATTTATAAAATGCCTGATTCTTATCTATTCCAGAGAAGAAAGAAAAATTCCTCCTAATCCTTGCTCAAGCTGTTTATTTCATTAGTCAAGCAAATCTAGTTCATGGTAGGTAAATGTGATTCTGATCCCAGAAATTGTTCTGGCATGGACTTGCTGTGCTCTTTTGAAGAGAGATTTGGGTACTCAGCAAAGACCAAACTCTTAAAGCTTTAGCCTGTTAGTCTTGTTGTAATGAAATGCTACAATAGGTATCTTCACTGTATTTTATCATGCCAGCCAGCCAGCTGTTACAAGAATACACTGCTTAATGGACAAGGATCTGTTCAACTGAGTGAGAGAGAACAGGAAGGAGGTAAAATGAGAGATAAATCAATCACCTGAGATGCAGGGTTGCCTTCAGAAGCTTCTCAGAAGCTGATTTCATTCTAAAAACTTTGCAAAAGGTGTCTACGCTGATAGCACAGTGAAAGCCTGCTGTCTCTATTGGTGCCAGAATTAGAATCCTCTGTTAATTTCTTTTCTCTCTGTTAGACTTTTTCCCAACAAAAATGTCTGAAAGAGCAGAAGAGCCCAGTGAAGGCTAATAAAGCTGGTGCAAATATAAGGAGTCTGTTTCTACTACCATTTTAGAACATTCACAATGAAGAAAAGAACCCCAACTCCCACTCTGCTCTGAAGAGTATGGAGGTGTATTAAAAAACTGTTTGGCCACACCGTTTCCTCAGATTTCACTCCACATTGTATCTGGTGCACCAGCAGCAGACATATTTAGCTACGTTGAGCTGGGAGTTTGCATTGGAAAAAAAGAACAAGTGGAAACACTCACTACAGCATTTCAGCATTTCATTTTCAGCATGACAGATGTAATATCATTACCTGCTTCCTGTTGCAGAACAAGATTTATTTAGATATGGGCAGATGTGGCCAATGACAAGGGACATCCTGGGACAAGACAGATCTCCAGAAGCCACTAGATAGATCAGGACGAGTCCGTGTTAAGGAAGTGGAGAAACCTGCATCGTTCCAAGAGCTTGTGCAGGACCTATGGTCAGAGGCAAGGCTGAAGATCAAGCAGCTACAAAGGTCATGTGCAAAACAGGCTCCAGGATGAAGGGCAAGAGAGCAGTGAAGTCAGGCAGACAGAAGACACCAAGACTGATGAAATAAAAAAAGAGGAAGCAAAAGATCCGCAATACCCAAATGATGCAGTGATGGGGGGAGAACAGCATTTGGCTTTTGGCCAGTGTTTTGTTTCTTTTCAGTCAGGTCTTATTCACCATAGGTAGTAGCTGTAGCTAGGCTGCCAGTTGCCCAAGCAGATGTATTAATATGCAGTCAACAAAAAAGAAAAAAACAAAAAAATCAATCCAGAGTGCTGGCACATCCTGACACAGCTTTGAAATGGTAGTTGGAATTTGACAAACAGAATTTTTTGTAATTATGTAATTAAAGTTGATATTTTTCTACAGTCATGGGAAGTGTAGCTGTTAGGATGGTGGCAATGAAGAAATGCACTCGCTCAGAATTCATACAGAAAAGTGAATCTATGTCTAAACGTGAACAGTATGAATGAATATTTGGGATCAGTACACTGAAGAAATCTTCCCTTGCCACATGAAAAAAAACAAAACAAAACAAAAACAGGCTAAAAAGACTTTGCCTGTCTTGAAAAGAGAGGCTTCCCTGGAGTAACTGTGCTCTGGTCCCCTGAAATTACCATCTGAAGGGTGGGCAACTCCACAAGGATGCCACAGCAATCGACCTCACACAGTCATTGCTTCTGCTGAGATGGAAAAGTTTACCTGTACTTTGCTGTGAGAACGACTTCTGGCATACTCATTTTTATTTTACCCATTTTTCACTAAGAAGTAGTGACCTATGTACATAACATTTTAGAGTTACACCTGACATTACAGTTGTCAGCCACTATGTGTGTTGGAACATATAGACTGTAAAATATTTGCACTGTACCCTTTCTGTTGTTTTCTTAAAATAAAAATTTACTGATTTCCACACAATACATTGAAAAATATGTGTGCTGTGGGAACGTCACGGTTTAGGGTCAGGGCAACCCACTAGACCTATAAGAGATGATGTCTGTTAATTCCCCTTCCTCCCTAAAGAGGAAGAGAAAGGGAGTAAGGGAGAGAGACTTAGCAATTAGAAAAGGAAACTAGAACAGCTTTAATAAAAATGAAAATAATAAAAATGTAATATACACAAAACCAGTATCGAACCTAACTCTCCCATTGGCAATTGCATCACTGTCACCATTGATGCTAAGTAACAGGAACTGGGAAAGTCCCAGACTGGGCCCAGCAGCAGATGGGAACTGAGTTCAGGCGCTGGGTTCCACTGCTGGATTTAGGAACATGCACAGATCAGAATTGAAGGCAGAACAGACATAGTTCTCCTCAGATGCTGGACATTGAAGAAAAATGAGGAAAAAGCCAAGCCAGAGCCAACAAAGAGCTGAGAGCAGCCCAAAGCTGAGCAAGAGATCAGCCAAGAGCCCTTGTTTTTATACCGAATGCGATGTATATGGACTGGAATACCTCACCAGTCAGTTTAGGGTGACCTGTCCTGTCTGCTCCTCTCTGCAGGTGTGGCCTTTTAGTTTCTGCACCCTGCAGTGTGTTACACAAGATCCAGCAGTGGCCTTGCTCTGCACCCCAGTTCCTGGTACTAACTCTAAACATTGAGCATTATCACTGCTAGAAGCAGGCACTGTCTGTGAAATCATGTTGCTAACTTCAGAAAGTGCAGTGAGTTAGAGAAACTGAGCTGAAACGTAAAATCACTGAACAGAATTGTTCTATTCTCACTCGAACCAGGACAGGGAATCATACACAAAATACCGCTATTAGCATCTCATAAAAAGATACTAAATATCAAATACTGACTTGAGGGAAATGTTTATATTTAATTTCTAGGGTGAGTGTGTAATTCCTTCATTTATACTCTTGAATCGAGATTTGGGGTTCTTTAAGCCATTGCTTAAATTGGCCGTATTCTACAGGATTTCTATGGATGCATCACATATGTTGCTGTTTCTCTTAGTAGATTTCACAGATTTTCCAAAGAAATTCAGTGTAGTCATCTGTAATTTTCCCAATCCATGAGTTCAGCACCTTCCAAAGTACAAATATACAGTAGCACATGAATATCCACAGCTACCATCAAAGCCACAGTGCATCAGTGTGACATTAATAACAAACAGAAGGGACTTCCCACTAGAAAGCTGGTGCAAGTAGGCTTAGGCAAACTGTTCATCTATGCAATCATTTGCTGTTATATGTCATGCAAAACTGGCACAAGTTGCTAGCAGGCATAATGTCACTGCAACAGATCACTACAACCATGAATACAAAAGCCCTGGCTTAATCCTGGCCTTCTTCTGTCTGCCTTTCAGGTCCTGCTGTTTTCACAAAGAATATTTCTGAAAGTAGTGATTCAGTACCCCAAACTGTCAGAACTTTGTTTTCCTCATTTGTTGGTTTTTTTTGAGTTTTCATTCTGCAGGTAAAGACGTGTTGTAACCAACTTGTCCCCCTGTGAAGTTTATTGTATTCATTTTTACCAAAATATACTTTTGGTTATTCACTTGGCTCTGGCTTTTGAACAAATAAAATGCATTGTTCTATGTTGAGATGACTAAAATGGTGTTTCAGTTATTTATTAATAATAGGCAGAACAAGTCATCCCAACAAGCTTCCTCTTGACAAGTAAAGATTTCTTGTTCTGTATGAATAATGCAAATTGGAGAAATAACACTGCTCCTGCATTTTATGTGTAGGCAGATAACGTCCTATCCTTGAGCAAATGCATTAGGCAAACAAGAACACTTTGGGGAAGCAGCCATCTCCCAGAATAGAACACTGTGTTCTTGCCATAGGAGTTAAACTTTCCAAGTAAATTACAGTATTATCCACTTCGTATTTTAAGATTTTGATGTGCAGCTGCTTTGGGTGCCTCATCTTTCTAGTCATGACTGGAGCTCCTGCAGCAGGAAGTGTTACAAATGAATGATCCTTTTTACAGTCAGCAGAAACACCTCGCTCCAAAGGGCTTATGCCATCCCCAGCAGGTAGGAAAACAGGATGATGCTTGATCCTGATGAAGCAATGAAATAAAGCTGCAGGAAGGTGCAGCATGTCCCACAAATACATGCTCGGTACCGTGACTTAGTTTGCTTACTGATTGTTAGTCTTTCCAGTAGGTCCTTAGAAACTGTGATAATATTCTCTGAAAATGTCAAATCATGCACCCTATTGCTGAAGAGAGTTAGTCTGATTTGCAGACTTTAAATACCCAGAGGTTCTCAGGCTTTTCAAGGGTTTAGGTGAGGAAGTCCCCACTACCTCCACCAACTCAGCATGTCGTATTTCCTAGAAAAACCTTGGGCTGGTATTAAAGCCATGGATTTCTACACACATCAATAAAGAAAGATTAGGAAAAAAGTGTCCACAGTCCTCACACTAGCAACTCTCGAAGGCAGGGAGTTTCATGACAAACATTCCTTTATATATTAACAGGAAATAAAAAAATATGTATATATACAACATATATGAATGCAACATGCATGCTGCAGAAAGCTGATACATTTTTAGGTTGTTCTGAATGAGGTAGTAATTCAATAATTATTACTTATGCTTGTAAAGTTATTGCTGTATATAAAAAATAGCAAACTCATATATCTGTCTGAACTCTTTAGGAAATAAATGCAGACAAGGTGGGATTCTCTGACAGTCCCATAGAAAATGTCACCATTTTTCTTTACACTCTCTTCATCTTAAACATGTGGGTAGTGAATACAGCTGATCAATGTATCTATGAGATCACAAATAAATTGGGTCTCTGGAAAAGATCTAAATAGAAAGAAGGAAAGGAGGTAGCATGGAGAGACATAAAACATGAGAAGAAAATGAAAGTCAGCTATACTGGTAACTTTGACAGCTCCCTGTTGAGCGCGAGGAAGATCAAATGTGATCTGAGATGGGGCTGAAGAGAAAAGCTGGAATGTTCACACGGAGTTTGAAAAAAATCTCAATGCATTAGAAAGTTAACTCAAAGCTAAGTTTTATCTCTGGGATGGTATAATATATATGTGACTTATGTGGCATAAATTAAAAAGAAAAAAACCAGGTTGTTTAGAACTGTTTTCCCACAGAAATATAATGAGAAGTATGCCCGTGCACAAAAAATCCAGATGTTATTAATGCTCCCAGGAAATCTACCTCCTGGGTTGTGGTTCAGTCATGTCCTGTGTATTTTTCATACGTATTTCTGAAGATACTGTGTCCCTTCCTCCTCCAGGGCAGCGACTCCTGGCTCTCAGCTGTCTGCTCAGTGCCTTGGTCCATACTGTCTGCACACTCAGCCGTCCTATCACATCTGTATCAGCATAGTCTAGTGACCTATTGGAATTGTTCTTGGGGTCTTTAACTGGACCACAGCATTGCCTGATGATCATTTCTTGGCTCAATGCCTAGACTGAAGATCTGTTAAAAATTTTACGAGAATTTAGATGAGACTCTTCAGAACGAAAATACCGTAGAAGTTCTGACTGTGATTTATGGATTTTGAAACTCAAGTGTCAGAATGAGGCCAAAGAGATTAACAACATTCCAGGGAAAGATCTTCCTCGTTGTTTCTCATTTCTTCTAGCAGGAAAGTAAAACTGACCTTCTGGTGCCACAATTTGATTATTTTCTCTGAGTTACTGATTTTCACTCTGACTCTAGACACAATAAGGTATCCGAGTAGCACATTAAAGCTTCCTATCATGTTCATTCCTGAAACACACAGAAATAATAGATAGTGCCAACTGCTAGTCTTGTCTATTTGCATTGCTGCAGTGCTTAGTGGCCTAGCCAAATAGTCTCTGATCATACCCAGCAAGTCAGCAATGGACTGGACATAGAAATTGAGTTTTTTGAATGGGCCAGAATATTTGACTATTGTATCTGCCTTCAGCAAAAAGTAGAGAAGAGTTACAGAGGAATGGAAGAGTATGCCTTCATAGCAATTGTCATCAGAAACTTTGGATCTTTGCACCTCAAATGTCCCTGCTAAAACTAGAAACTAATTTGAATTTGTCCATGCGACTAATTGCTACAGTTTTGTTACTTCTGGTTTGCTTATTAACTGTTTTATTTTAGTATTGCTTTTTGCATGTGATTTCCTGCAGTTAAATCAACAGTAGGTCAGTTTATAGCATCTGAGTGAAGTTAATTAATCTGAAAATGTGTATTGTGGGCTTATTTTACACAAAGAAATTAAGTTCTGTGAAATAAATAATCTCCTGAAGGGCTGTTTCAAAGGGGTAAGAAAGTTCTGTGGCTCTGCTTATAGATCAACAACAAAACAACTGGCCTCACTGTCATAGCTTGCGTATTTTCCTTTTATGGCAGCTCTTAAATACCATGAAATACTGCTACAGTAGTAGCATTTTATATGGAACTATAGGGAACTATCCAGGATCATAACAACACGAATCAACGAGACAATATTTGATAATAGGGGAAAACATGAAGCACTCTCTAATAGTAGAAGACCTATTCAATTTCTGTTAAAGCAGACCAATAACATAAGTGGTTTGAAACCTTCCATATGATATGTGGTAGATACACATGGAAGTTATGGTATAGTACTGTAACAGCAATCATGAACAGAAAAAATTTACAGATGTGAGAGAAAACCAGTCTGAGAACTGGGACATATTTTGCATTCTGGGCAGAAACATGAATTTCATCATGTATCTATCAAAACTGGTACAAAAAGCAGCTGAATAAAGTAATCACAAAACATGCATGACAAGACTCTAAAGATTATGTTTTCAAACATTCTTGGGGTATCTTCTGGAAAATTTCCAGCTTTGAGATGAGCAGAGTCCTTAAATAGTCAAGGTGTTAGTAGAGGATTTTCTATATTGTTGCATTAACCTTGAATTGTTTAATATCCACACAGTCAATTCATGCTAAAACTGGCTATGAAGCACTTGCAGAATTTTAACAGAATAAATTCCTAAAGCTGCAAAATACCGCTGAGCACTGAAAATCAAACTGTAACTGCTGTTACTTATCCCAAGCAGTAGTTACTCCTTGAGTTGCCATTTGAAAACATTAGAAGCACTTGCAGAATGAACTGCTACTGAGTAACATGTGAGTAAAAGGAATGAGCAGTTTGTCTAGTCAGTCCCAAACTTTGCAACAGGTGTGCGATTGTGTGGCAGTTGTAGAGACATAGCTTTTTTTGGCAGCTGTTCAACAGCTTCAACGTCATAATCAGCTTGCGGCCTTGTCATTTATAGTGGTCCATGCTGACACCAAGCCGTGCCAACAGTCGCAAATCAAGACAACACAGAACCCATAGAGCTTTCAGATTGGAAAAGTCCCACATTTCATCAGAGACAAATCATACAGATGTGTACAGTTCTTCATTTTAATCTTTGTCTCAACAGATATTTTGCGCCTGCTCAGAGACTCCTGTACCAAACAAGGTTCTGTAGAGAAGCAACCTCCAAGTTGCATATTAATATTTAACTGAAAGTAATCTGTAATTGGGGCTAATTTAAAGCAGATTGTGCTCATCATATTCTAGCTATAGGCTCATAGAGTGCTATGCTGATCTAGGAGTCAGAGACCACAGCATGCCTATTAAAGCAGCTGGCTTTCTGCCTACTTGAATGAATGGCTCAAAAAGCCAGTTGCAGTCAATCGTCTAGCACTTCTGTGGCAGTGACACTAGCATCGTTTCATCCAGCAGCAAATTATTCAAACCAACCTTTTGTCTCTGTTTAATTCCATCACTAGTATAGACAACAGCCATGTTCACATTCTGTAAATACAGGGAACTCTGACCATTGTTGTCCTGTCTAAATTTGCCTCAATTTCTTGCTCACCTAGCCTAAATTTAATTCCAAGTTTCTGGTGTTTCCAGGTGACTAGTTGTATACTTAACTTACTTAGGATCTCTGGATCTTCTGAGGCCAACAGAACATTCTCCACATAGCTCAGAACTGGATATTTTGTAAAGTACTTTTTTTTTTTTTCCTCACAGAGAAAACCCATGCAAAGAGATGATATAAACATAAACCGTTTAAATCCTGTCTGATTTGCAGATAACGTGCTAAACCTGATTAATGTAATCACTTCATTGAAGAAGATATTTTCACTTACGATTATTTTTCGGATCATCATGGCTACTAACTCTTGTGAGAGGTTATGGTAATTTTTCAGTGCGTCTGAAACATGAGACAATAAATTTGTTGCATTACTAAGTTACGCACCTGGATTCTGTTTTTAATCAGTCTGGTTTTGAAAGTATTAAATTTCTTGCTACAGTGCTTTTCACCAGCTACTCAAGATTTTGAGGTTGCTACACAAGAGTGATTAAGGATTTGCTACCTTAATCTCAATTTAGGCTCAGAATGTCTAAAATCTAAACCCAGAAGAATTTTTCTTATGGTCTTATTTTCCCCTCATTCCATCAATTAAGTTTTTTTGGTTCCTTTTTACTGAGTCTTCAGTTTAATCACATTGCATCACTTAGCCCTCCAAGCCTCTTGTTAAGGAACAATAAGCACTTTAAAAGGCAATCCCTCTTCATTATTAACTCGGAGAATGTAATGCCCAAGTCACACAAATTTATTCAGACTTGCAATTTTACTTTTATCGTAACACTTACTAAGATCAATGGGAGAAATATCATTACTATAGAAGTTGTGTTTTGTTAAATATTTCACCTGATATGATGGCCTGCATTCTACTTGCCATTGTTGCTCTAAGTGATACGTTACTCTGTAAAATCATCTTGTGGATTCCACTGAACATTTTGTAAAATAAGTAGCAAAAATTAGATCTAAAGACACTGGACCAAATAAATTGTCCTACAGCTCCACTGAAATCTGTCACTTGAGGGATGAGCTTGGCCAGCTGGTTCAATCTTTGCAGTCACTTGCCTCAGAGTGGCCCAAATTTCCTTTGATAAATCATAGAATAAGAACAGCCCAGGTTAGAAGGAATCTCAGGAGTTCAGCTGGTCTAGCACTTCATGGTTCCAGAGCAGTGTTGTGTATTGGAGCAGTCTTGCAAGGGTCTGTGATTTGTAATAAATTTGCGTGGTATACTACAGCTCATCTGCAAAGCATCCAGTCTGTCAAGGATTACATTATTATCTAAATAGAAAACAAAGAGTGAAAGGAAAACACAATGACTTTCAAAATGCCATGTAGCAGGGCCAGGAATCATAAGCCAGTTCTTCCAAATTCTTTTCTGTGAGCTCATCTACCACTTCACATTATCTCATCAGGATGAGCAGATTAAGTCAAAATCTGTCACATGAAAGAGATTTTACAGGTAAATTATATGAATCTGTGTTTGTCTGTCTGTGTAGGTGTGCAGACACATACTTAAATATTTTCATATAAACTTTTTAAAGTGTTCTTGGGTAGACGATATTCTTTGCCCATGAGCTTTGACTTTCACGTGAAACAGAAATATATTGACTATCTACTTTCAAGATAAATTGTTGTATGTTTTTATCCTTTCCATTTCTTGTTTATTTTCTACTCTAGTAACTTCACTTGTCTTTCAGTTGTCTGCAAAATACTGAAGAAAAAAACACTCAAAACAGTAGCAACTCAAGAGTAAACTTGGTGCCACTCCATACCTTCATGACCTTTGTCTTTCCTCGGTCTACATTTTTTTCAGTAATGTTAGAGAGGCTCAAACCACTATGTTGTAATTATTTACACACACAGAAGTTGTATCACTGCCCTTGCCCAGATATATAGACGTATCAATATGTAAAATACTGCCTCAGTACCTTTGAAAATGGTAAAGAAATTACATATGTATTTGCATGTTCGGACAATACATACCCTAAACATCTGATCATGAGGTATCAATACATAATTTCTGTAATATATACAATACGATACATAATTGGTGTAATCATAAACAATATTTATTGTATATATGTAATTATTTGTGTTAAGGGAACAATGCTTAGTGTTTTAAAAACTATAATTGCGACAATCAGGACAGAAACATTTGCCTTTGTGACTGGTCTGATGCAAGAATTTAGGAAACCCTCAGTTCAAACCATCCCCAGAGATCTGTTCGATATGTGACAACAGACAAACTATATTCAACTTTTTTTTCTTTTTTTTTTAATGCAGATGAATTTATAGTGTTGGAGCCAAATTAAACATTGTTCATTGGTATATTGAAGACATGTGAAATGTGTCTATAAACGGGTAACAACATTCTTGATCCTCTCCCAGGTGCTCTCTCTCATTTCAACTTCACTCTCAACCTCACACCCTTCCCCCGAGCTTGAGCAAAGGTGAGTTTATCTCTACCAGTTTTGAAGGGCCCACATAGATACTAATGAGCTGAAAGTGCACTGAGTCTCTTAGCTATAGAGGATGTGCTTTTTACCATTCGATATCATGTTTTCTTAAGTATTTACTTAACTTCCAATGATAAACATCAACAAGAACTGTCTCTACTCTTTCCTAGTAGCACAGCCATGAGGTGAAACAAAGAGCCTGCATTTTTAGAGATGTTACTCTACCCTATAAAATTCTGACAACATTTTTTTTCCTTTTCCAAAGGGATGTTTTTAAGAAGAATACTGGCAGAGATGGTCCGCTGCAATAAATTACAAAAAATCTCAGGCATTTCTGCCCCCAGCTGTCTAATCCTGTCCCTGTGCCAGTGGCTTGCTGTCCTCAGTGCCAACAGCAGAGATGCGGGTTTGTGCGGTTCGCTGCCAGGTGGGCTAGCTTCAGCTGCCATGAATGGTGGCGTCCACCAGGCTATGACAGACCTGGTCCGTCTCTGCCAAAACCTGTGGGAGTAAATGTCAAACCACCTCTTAGCAGGCTCATGCTATAGGGAACTCTAGTAGCTTGTATATGCACATGCCTACCTATATATGTACATACTTAACGTTACATGCACAGAGCCTTTTTTGCGTACTGTTGCGGTTTCTCTCCACCAACTGAGGATTTGAAGTACCAGTGTTAAGATGAAAGTGATAACAACAAAGTAACACCTGCCTAAACTGCTTACAGAAGTTTAGCTGTAATTGGTGACTTAAGGTCATGTGCAAATCAAGCTCCTTTTTCATTTCAAGAGTACTTTAACCTTTGATAAATTTTGTAAGCACTTACCAAAATGTACAACTGCCAGCACAAAACATAGCAATGGCCATGAAATTCTGTAGTACCCTATACTGCTAAAGCACTCCGTTTTGCATTTCTCAGAAACATTTGCCATCTGTTTGAAGAAGAGGATCCCCTACAGCATCTTTATTTTTTTCATTTTGATGATGGAAATAGCATAATGATTCCATCCAATAGCTCTTCTAATGGCAAAGTACTGGCATACAGGAGCTGTGAGAAAAATTGTTTGATATCTCACTGTATTCTGAAGCTGACAAAAAATGAGTCCCGTGAGGCTTTTTGGACCAATATCAAAAGGCCACGAAAGATTACACTGAACATGGGCACTGAAACTTTGGGTGTAAAAGCTAGCTTGAATACCATGCCCACACAGATACATGCTCTAAAACTTTGAATTTCCCCCTTTAGGGCTGGAAATTTGAACTGAAATACAATTTTACTGAAACTCCTGCTATTTGGGTTTAGCGAGTGTGATTTGTGCCACTATGATTGCTTCTGTGTTCTGTATGCAGCTGTTTTCTATTTCTGAGAGCACTGCTCAGCAAAAATCAGCAACCATTTTACAGGGGGCTCTTGCAGTCTGCAGCAGAAGACAAACATAGTGTTGATCTTATTTTTAATACAACCGAAATTGTTTCATGTAGAAGTTACTTGCTCTTTGTAAAGAGACTTTTGTGCCATAAGCAGTGATCTGGACACAGGCATTTACAAACAGATGTATCTCCAGATTAAATTTGATTTAGATATCATTGTTACATCTTGTGACTCAAAAGGAAAGTTGTAATCTCTAACACTGTTACTCTCTTTTCAGATACAGAAAACATTAACAGGAAATTTTAACCAGTTTAGGCATCTAAGAATTTTACATCAATTGTGGTTTTTTTCTTTTTTTTTGTTTGTTTGGTTGGTTGGTTTTTTTGCGAGAAAATGTCAGCAATCTTTCACATACAATTTTTCATGGAAAAAAAACCCAAACAACTTTATTTCTGATTCACCAGGAAAAGTCCATTTTACTGCAAAGGGATTGCTTTCTGGTCATCCATAGTGTGTAACACTTTGTTTTCATTTAATTTTAAAACAGCTTTATCAAAAGTATTTTTTCTGAAATTAGCTATAACTAATAATGATGTAAGAAATGGACATAAAAAGTTCAAATGAAAAACAGAATGTCAATCTTAATGACACTTAGGAATCACTAGTTTTAAATGAATAAGCACTACATATCTAGAGTGAAAGCTGCTATTTTCTGCTAAGCTGTTATCAGGAACTGCAGCAACAGCCTACAGAGCTTTCCTTCCTAGAGCTGAGAAATACAAGTTGGGTTTTGTTGCTATTGTTGCAGAGCATTCTCAAATTCCAGGATGACGATAATAGAGAAAATTGTTTTCTAAAAGCTTTTAAGGACAGAGTGTTTAACAACACTCTTGCCTATGCTGTCCAGAAGACTGCTTTGATAACCGTAAAAACTGAAGTGTCTGATGATTTAGAAACAAACAGAGTGTTTAGACGCCATGTTACATACTTCCTGGTAGAAAATAGTTCACAGTTTTGCCTTGTAGATCTCTAAACAAGAACTAGGTGGACTGGGGATGAAACAGCTCTGAAAAGATACAGAACATCAGAATTTAAAGTGTTGAAGCAACTGCTATACCTCAACTGCAATGTAACTGTCAGTCAAATGAGATTATAGTAATAATATACATTGTGTTCGTATATTACAGAATCATAGAATTGTAGACTGGTTTATGTTGAAAGGGACCTCTGAAGGTCATCTAGTCCAACCCCCTTGCAGTGATCAGGGATGTCCTCAATGAGATGAGGTTGCTCAGAGCCTTGTCAAGCCTCATCATGAATATCTCTAGGGATGGGGCCTCAACTACCTCTTTAGGCAACCTGTTCCAGTGTTTCACCACCCTCATGGTAGAGAACCTATTCCTAACATCCAATCTAAATCTACCCTTCTGTAGTTTAAAACCATTGCCCCTCGTCCTGCCGCTACAGGCCTTTGTGAACAGTCTCTCTCCAGCCTTCCTGTAGGCCCCCTTCAGGTACTGGAAGGTCGCCATTTGGTCTCTATCTTCTCCAGGCTGAACAACCCCAGCT
>VWZK01006627.1:12531-26493 GCA_013396935.1 Baryphthengus martii | reverse complement strand
TCTGTGATTCTGTGTGATTCTGTGAAAAGCACCACTATTGCTCCTGCCCTGACAATAAGAATACGTCCGTCAAAGATTTTTTAATGTTACTGGTAAATGATGAAACAGCAATTAAACAAGGTAGATATTATGTGATTTAACAACTGAAGAAGCTGAATTTTAATTCTTTTTTTTTTAATGTGGAGAGGGAAGGAACTGATCAGCTTCCAGGCCCTTAATTAGACAGGTGCTGTTGCATTTTAAACAACGCAAGAATCAAGCTACAGATCTCCAGGACATGTTCATCTTTTCTTGCATTAAATTGATTACTAAAGATGTGGAAGCAATTTGTGTTAAATGAAAACATTTGGACACGGGTCATGGGTCTGACCGCCTTAGCCAAATGGCTGTTTCATAATTGTCTACTGTGGGATTTCTTGCACTTTCACTGAAGCATCTGGTACTAGCCATTGTCCAACATATAATACAGGGTTGGATGGAGCCAATATTCTTGTTAGTTATGGGCATTCTTTTGTGTTAATTGAAATTATCTTTTAGTTAAAATTAATTTCAATTCTTTACTTCTCTCTACACCCAAATTTTGCTCAGCTTTTCTGAAAAGCTCCATACAACCTAGTGGCTTAGAGATAGAAATTTCTGTAGTATTCTGGATTAAAAAACAACTCACTACCATTAGTATTTCTGACAATCTAGAGGGGTATCAAAATTTGTTTGATAAGGAAATGTAACTTCTCTCTTAATTAATGTAAGTGCATTTGCAGGACATAAAATCTTGACCTAGCTGAACAGAATAGAATTTCATCATTTCATCACAATATGTTCATGGTTTACCCAGGAATAACAAAATTATTTTCTCAAGACATGTTAGTGAGCCCATGACAGAGACCCAAATGGTGCAGAGTTACACAAAGTCCCAGTGCAATGCCTGAATGACAAGGACATATTTCCTAGTGCAGCTGCTCCCTGGCTCTGAGTGAAGTTCTGGTGCTCTAGGTTTTCTGTTACGCTGGATCAGCAAAATGCACCTATCTGTCAAAAGCTTGCTGGACTTAGTTAATGAATATTCTTTAAACACCTCAAGTATCTTTAAAGAAAGGTACTAGAGAAGCATAAAGGATTGCTGTTTCCCACATGCATTGTGAATGAACACAAATGCTTTTGTGGAAACTGACATTTTCAGGTACATTCTGAATTGCTGAAAAAATCCCAGCTTCATTGTATTAAATATTTAGCAGGTTTTTTTTTTTTTTTTTTTCCCCAGGAATTCAGTACACACGTGAAAATGTCATCTTCCACAAAAGCATTTCTATTCAATTTTGACAGTGTTTATCATATTGCAAGAGACAATGGAAAGGGTCAAAGTCCAAGAAAAAAACACCTTTCTCTAAGATGAGCTCTGTGAGTATTCTAAAAATAAAAGGTGTTCCATTCCTCAGCTAAGCTCATGATTTCATCTGTAAGTCACATTCTGATAGGATTTTATGGAAAATCACATCTCAAATCTAAATTTAGCAACTCAGGCCCTATGGGAATAGGAAAGACTTGCCAGTGGTTGAGACTTCAATCCTGCTTATGTCTGTTTGCTAGTGTAACAGTAAAAGCACATCATTTGGCCACGTTGCCCTGTAACATGCAAGTGCTCCGAAAACCATTCTCTGTACTGAGATATCTTGTTACAGGTTGTCACCATTTTCTTTTTTCATGAGAACAATTCTATCTTAGAATATCACATAGGAAGAAACAATACTATTGAAAATTTTGGTTAAACCTAAATCTGACTGGGATTTGGAAAGAGGAGTGGATGAGAGCTGTTGGAATGCTTCTGTAATTTATTTCTCTTTCTAGCATGCTCTTTGTGATTCACAGCATAGGTTTTCTTTTCCTATATTAGCATATGTAAACTTCCACTTAACTGAAACAACATCTTCAAAGCAATAACAAAAATGCTACATTTTTTACACCCATATAAGGTGACTAGGACAAATAATTAATTTGTACATTGTCATTTACTATAAGGTTTTACTTTTTGACTATGTTCTCACCCATTAAAACCAGATACACAGTGTATACTCTAAAGATATCTAAAAGGTATAAGCAAGCACAAATTTTACGCTGTGGAATGTGAGTGCTTAGCAGCTCATTTTAAGTTGTCTTCAACTTTACCGTACTTTACAGTGGTTTTAATTTGGAGATGTATCAGTGAAATTGCCTAAGATACATTCCATAATATTAAAATACATTTTGCAAAACACAAATGAGACCAAAAATAAAGGTTCAAATCCCTTATCTGCGTAAAAGATTCAAATATAGATCTCCTAAGAAAGCTCCTAATCATCATACATTTAAAAGTGGTTGGGGTTTTCAGACACTCCCAGTAACACAGTGTAATTTGAATCAAATTCAAGAGGTAAAAGGGAAGTAGGAACTTCTGTGACTCAGTGTCCTGGGTTTGGCTAAGATATGGATCATTTTTACCAGAAGCTGAGAGGAGAGGGCCACAGCCAGGATAGACAACCAAACCAGTCAATGGATTATTCGATACCGTACCGATGTCATGATGATTATATAAGGGTGGGGCCAGGACCAGTCTGGGCAGTGCCTTCCTTGATTTGTTCTGTGTCTCTCGATTTGCATACTGTTTCATTACTATTACTGCTATTGCTGTTGTTGTTACTTCTCATTTTGCATTGTCGGATTAAATTCTCCCCATCTCAACCTGTGGGGTTTTGTGCTTTTCTCCCTCTTCTCCTTCCCATTCTGGGGAGCGGGGAGGGCAGTCCACGAGTAGCTGTGTGGTAGACAGCTCCTGGTTGAATCTAAACCATTACACTCAGTGGCTGCTTGTTACCTGCAGGCATTAGGATGTCTGGATTTTCAAAAATATACCACATTTTAGATGAAAGTGGACAAGCCAAAGTAGACTATCCAAACAAGCAAGTTAGAAATTTGAGTTAGGGCAAGGTTTTGGGAAAATATAGATACACAAAGTCAAGGAGGGACTCATCCTGCTGTCATTTTTTTTCATGTTGCTGTCATTTTTTTCATTCTTATCTAAATGGCTACTTTCACGTTTGCTATAATTTGGGACAGCTAAACTACATTCTTTTTCCTTTTCAGTTAGAAAAAAAAGCTTCAAATAACATAACCTTTGAGATAAAAAACGGAGTGAATGACACTGAAAAAGCAACTACAAGGCAGTTAATTTAAGAAATCAAAACAATCAGGATAACTAGACTATGAAAATAGAAATCAGATATGGGTCTCCTCAAGTCCTCTTTTCTCAGCCTGAACCCACCTTTCTCATGCATTAAAAGTGACAAAAAAAAAAACAAAACAAAACTAAATAGCTCTACTTTGTTATATTCTCAAAACCCTTACTAAGTTTCTCAGCTATTCCCACTGTGGTTGTTTGAAGACGTTGAATTCGAGGAAATTTTAAGGGGCCTAATGCATAAAAAGGACATGCAGAGATGCTGATGGGGCCACAAAGATAAATTAAACCACGGATACATCTTTTCATGTTTCTGTGTTCTGTCATCAGGGGCACCCTTACTGAGAGCCTTGACAAGCTGGCCTGTAATAAGTAAGATACCCAAACTTACATTTTTAAGTGGAGAAATTACATTACCCCAACATTTCTTAATGCAGAATTTTTTGAAATTTCACTTTCAGAAACAATGAGGCTCCTTAGGCTGGGCCAGGGTTAGATATATTATTGTAGCTTACCCAGAACATCTAAATTTGTGTATATGGAGAGAAATAATTTGACCTATAAAAGCAAGAAAATGTGCAAAGCCTTAGAAAGGGTATGTTGTGCGGAAGAGAAGGAAGGAAGCTGATGCCAAGAAACGAATGCTCATGTTCTGAAAGCTCCTAATGTATAAATGGTTCAACACGATGCAGAAAGATGTGGAGAGGTATAATAGAGAATTCAACCTTTTCTTATACACTTGAAGTCACTTTAAAAAAAAAAAAAAATTGAATAAAGCAACCAAGAGGTCACACCATGAAGACAGGAGCTCCAAGAAGTTTTAAGGTTCTTTAGACAAATTCTTAGAATTGTCCATTGTATTTTAAACCACTAGATTCACCATGGATGAGTCTGCAGTCTTTAATCCAGACAAATTACAAACCACCAAAGAGAGCTATAATCTCCCGCTGGGCTGAGCAAAGTAAAAGTAAGGATCCCTGTTCTACTAAATAAAAGCGATAGGATTTGATATATACACTGTTACGCTGCTAGATCCTTTTCTCTCATCAAAATACTTCAATGCTCATCATAGCTCCTTTCATGCTGAAATATTAACAATAAACACAAAGCATGATCAGCTACGGTGGCATTTCACACCACCCATCAGTTACAGAGCCTGAAACAGGAAGCACCGTTTTCCAAATTGAAAATGTTTGAATGGGCTGTCAAAAAGCCTCTCAGTAAATGTGTTCCATCCAACAGAAACAAACCCTGTGCAAACAAATCAAGTGGTGCAGAAATCCTTTGCACAAGATGATAGGCGAGGCCTCCACGCTGACACTGTATGCAAGCCAAGTTTTCATGTACTTTGATGGCTGACCTCCAACTCCTGACATATTCATTATATTCCAGCATGTTGGGCGCAGATTGCTTTGAAGTGATGACAGCTACAAGACAGCCAACAAGGAATATGGGCATTCTGGCAACAGGTGGCCTTTCATTTGTACTGGGAAAGTTAATCTAGTTTATCATCAAAGTATATTATGTTCAAGGAGTGTCATGTTTTGAGAAGTCTAGTGACAGATCAAACAGAGGAAGCATTCTTCCATAGACTGTGACATTTTTTGTAGACCAAGCCTTTCAAACTGTTCTATTGTTTATGCTTGATTTAGGTCAGCTAAAAGTTATTCCATTGTCTCAGAGTTTACATTGGTGGCTCCAAATTACACTTTCTGTCCTATGTCAAGGGCTGATGGAGGCATGTTGTAAAGTATGCAGCCCTGGGACCACTACCAGCCACATGCTGGGGAATATTTGATTACCTTGCAAAAGGTGATTTTAGAAAGACAGTACTCCTCAAGGAAAAATAACAGATAGAAATACTTCTGGGAACGTGCGTGTCTTTAGCTCTGACAACCACATTAGCTGCAAACCCAGTCCTGAAAAATCTTACCCCCCTGCTCACTTTGCTTATCTATTTCAACAGACTGAGGAAAATGATGTGTAAAATTGAAATCATGTTGAAGTCTCCTAACTCAAGTGTTTGATATGAACTCCTGGTTTAATTTCACTTCTGCTTTTGGAGGTAGGTCAGAAAAATACTGCACCACGGTTAAAGCAAACCATTGATTTTACATGTGAGAATATATCCACAGAGCTGACACCATTCTTTTCTGTTGAAACTGTTTTGGGGTAACAAAGTATTTTTTACTTAAACAAAGACTTTCAACAAATAAATCCACTTGTCATGGAAATTACAAAGAAACATATTCAAGAGATAAAAATGAGCAGAAAAAAAAACCAAACAAGTCCAAAATACTTAAACTGAAAATGTAGGCCTGGAAATCCTGGTGCAGCTTTCAAATATTGAAGCTTTGATATCATAAATCACTTCTTCTCTACCACCCACTTTCTTGGATACAGACTTACCTGATGGTTTTGGAAATAAAACTAGACACATCAAGGGAAATGTGATCTAACCAGCGAAACTGAGCCATGAACAGAACCAGCAGACTAGTAGAACCTGAACTACGTCTCCTGTAGGGTACCATGGCAACAGTTCCAAATCAAAATATCAGGTTTTCAGCTGAAATACTTTTTACATAACTTTTTATCAAAAATAATAGCTTAATGGAAAATGTAGACAAATGGTTTCACTTCATGAAATAAACTTTGCAAATAGAGGAAAAAGTAATTTTATTCTAGCATTTGTTGCTAGCAGTGTAGTTAAGATTAAGCTACTTCTGAATAAGGCTCCAAGTGTAGTTTCACAGACGAGCAATCTGAAAAATCCAGGTATGTAAGTAATTATTATTATTATTGTAAAGGTGAATGTTAATCAGGAATATCATAAGAATATTTGGCTTTTGCATTCATTGAACATAATATTTGAAAGATTTGAATCAATACAGATGCATTGATGTTTTAGCTGAGGTGAAGAATGTCACCAGTAAGAAATCTCATAGGGATTTCATATACATACTTGTCAACAAAGAAAAGTATTTTGAGTTCTCAGAAAATATTGGAGTCTGATAAACAAGTTGTCCCTCCTTCAAGTTAAGAAAAGCAAAAATACACATCATCTTGAAATGTAAATATATCTAGGAGGGAAAAAAAAGGTGGGGGGGAATAAATTACACAAATTTGCAGAATGTAACTGATGAAATGGAGCTCAGGGCATTACCTACTAAGGAGAAGCAGACAAATGAACAGCCAGTAAGCTGCTTTTCATAGATGAATACTCCCAGATCACCACCTCTCACGGCTACAGTGGCCATTGACACCCATTAGTTGACAGCTGTGAATATCTTTACTTCTTTAAGTCCTTTCCTGCATACAGAGGGGTGGCTGCTACTTCATCAGTTTCTTGCTCCAGCCTGTCTAGTGGATTTATAGATTCTGATTATGATTGTCTATACAATATGTGCAGTCAATTACTATATAAGTGTATTCTACTTCTTGTGTGATTTGAGAGCAGAATCATGCCCACAGGCTCTAATTTCTTTCATATTACAACAAAACACGTTTCTATTATTTTTGAGCAGAGATGCCCAGTTTTGCGTCTTGTTCTCTGCCTATTGCTCATGTTGGCCTAACTTCTTACAACTGATTTTACAAATGGCTTTTAATTAAAAAAAGATGTCTTGTAGTTCCTTGTGCTGCTCTCTTATCTTTCCCCTGTGATCTTAGCTGTCAGAGACATAATATTTTGGAATTTTAGTTTAATTTTATTGTAAAGATCTTCCCAATTTTGTTCTTAATCCCTGTAGCCAGCTATAGAGTAGTTGGAAGCTGGAAATAACTTGATTAACCAAGTGATTTTGTGTGAAAGAACACATGGCAGGATTATGCTATATAGTATTGCCTAGAAGTTAAATAATAACCATTTGAAATCAATTTTTGCCTGTTGATTAATATGTTTACCCTTGTCTGCTCTTACGGTGTAGCAGCTACCCTGTGAAAGCTTTGTAATGGCTTCCTGTCTCCTGAAAACGGGAAAAGAGACGGCCAAGATATGAAGTTTTAGTACCTCAAGCCCAGGGCGGTTGTTCTGCTTAAGGAAAAAGGCAGATAAAAACTTAATTTGATGGATGTGCCTCCTTCAGCTGAAAACAGGGAGTTGAGTCATGAGCCACAATATTTTAAGAAGAAACTTTGCTTCCCTATGCATGGCCACTAGTCCTTTGAACCTCTGGATCCTTACTGCAAGATGGGAGAAGATTAAAACAAGAGGTTTCAGAGTCTTACAAATCCTAGGAGCAGTGCTGTGTGACTTTCAGTGTTGAATACAAGCACATCAACTTTCTGTGCACACCCAGGCTCTACAGAGTACTTTTGCAGGATGTTCCACCAGCAGAAACAAAACTGAGAAAAGTGAATTTTGTTATACACGTCACATAATTTTATGACTTCTAATGCCTTTATATACAGACTAACAGAATGGGTTTCTGGTTCACAAAAGAGGTTTGTTGACACCATACTAATTTAGGGGGAAAGAAAAAAATAAATGAACAAGCAATAATATTAATACAGAGATAAATAAACTCTAGATGAACAAAATAAACACTACAGGTTCTCTAGTGAAAAGTACTGCTAGAGTCGATATGGTTGCTTTCTGTCATATTCGAGTGAAGACTTTTGTTTCTCACCTCAATTTATAGTTGCCTTAGATTAATCATCATGAAAATATTTTTCCTAAATTATAATTTCTAAGAATAATGATTAAACTTAAAACAGATTAGAGATACTTGGAGACTGAGACACCCCAGTTAACAGGACAAATTGTTGTCAAGGCTTTCAGTTATGGAAAGTAACACCTAGCCACAGGTTTCTAATAAAAAATCTCAGGATTAGGAATTATGTTTCTCAGTGTTCCTTTTTTTCCAATGAACACTTCCTGTATACGTGTAAAAATCACTTTTGCAGTAAATGTTTCGACCAGCAAATTCCTCTGTGAATTTGTAAAGGCTTTTTCTAGACTGGCTCAAAGCTATCGTTTTCTCTATAACTAGATAACAAAATAGCTGTTACCTCACTCAGAAATCCTAGCAATAGACAAACATGTTCGCTGTTTGCTGTGAAGCACCAAGGTAAAATCAGATCTGTACCCTACCCTTGCAGTTGACCTCATCTGATTGACCTAGTGCTAACTCTGAAAGTGCTGTTTATGCTACATTTTTGGCACAATACACTTAATGCATAGTAGTTATCTGCCTATAAATGATTTCTTTGGCATGTAAGGCAACCACTGTAAAAGGAACTCATGTGGCTTATCCACTTACGGATGCTATCAGACTGCCCCAAAAGCAAAGAATATGTGTTAGACAGTCATACTTGGCTGTCTCGTTTTGCTGTTGCTGTGGAAGTGTCAACAAAAACACAACTATTGCAGGATTGTACACTGGCACAAGTAAACACAAACTCCCCTGACTACACTGTGGGGAAAGAATCCAAAGTGGCTTGCCTTTCCCAGTCACCCACAGAAGCAGAAGCAATGTGAATTATGGAGAAACTATTTCTTTCCTCTGCAGAAATTTGTGATGTGCTTGGCTGAGAAGCACTGATTTACATCCTCACACTGCTACACCACCTGTCCTGCATTTAGCCTATCATAGATAGTCATTCCCAAGAACAGTGTTTCAGATGTTTACACATCTGTAACACATGTCCCAAAAGCTTCTATTGTAGCCTTCTGTCAAAACTGTCACACGTCACGTTAAGACACTGAAGATATTAACAAAACATATATCATATAACTAAAATGCATTATAAGAAATTGTCTTTTACCAGTTTGGAAAAAGAGAAGCAATAAGTTTTTCACATTAAAGTGTACATACATTCTGTTTTTAAAATGCAATGCAGGTATCAAAATGCAAACTAGTGTGTCAAATGTCTGCAGTAATTTCATGGCATGAGCTTCCAATGAGCTTCTGTGACATTGTTACTAATTTTTCTTATTAAGAAAAATTAATTCTACATTCTATCATGCCAATTTCTGAAGGTATGCACTAAGTGTACTAAGTGTACAGTAACTCAAATTAGGTACAGCATGCCTCTGCTCAATTTACTTCATGCTGTTAATTACTCATCTAGAGAGATTTTAATGATGCCACATTTAATAACCCAGATCTGCCTGTGTATAGACACACATTCAAACTGGGTGGAACTTACTTTGGTTTGGTACATGACTGGCAACAGTAACCTTGGAATTTCATGTAAGAGGACATAGAATAAACTGATCTGTACTACTTCTGCAGATAACAGACTAATAGTGTAGAAGGCTTCCCTAGAAGGCACTTTTTCCTGCTGAGACTCTTCTGCAGAAAGCAAAGTTGCTTAATCCCTAGGTCCGTTTCATTTTGCAGTTCAGAGCAAAGGGCCCAGTCACATGTAGTCATAGACTTAATACATACTCTGCAAAGAGCTATGCTGCAAAGGCAGTACCTACACTTTTCTCACAGCCCACCCTCAGCTGTATTTTACCATCCTTTGCTGGAAGATAACACTGATTGATCAGAATAAAAGGTACTTCCTGGCAAAGGAGTATTGGCAAGCCAGAAGGAGCCTGGCTTAGGTGAGAATCCCCTGCCTAAACACCAGAGAGGAAAGAAGGTAGATGTAAACATTTCCAAAACATGTTTCACTATGATGACACCGTTCAAAGTGGACTGTTCCCATGTTAAATAAATATTCTGGTACTTGCTGAATTAGACTCAAGGATTTTATTTGTCTATAAGCTGTTTTACAAATTCACATTGGTGAATTCAGATAGTTTATTTACACCTGGTGTTCTACTGCCAGTACTGTGAGTGCAATAACTATTCCTGCTTCAGTCTGTGATCTCATCATTCAAGAACTACAATCCAGAACACATTTCTTCAGCCAGATGGTCAAGTCCAACATGGTCTGTTGCCCTGTATATGTGTCCTGCAGACAGGGACACTTGGTTAGGTCACAAGATTTCAATCTATAGGGATATTTTTTTTAAATAAAAGAATTAATTTATAAACACAGATAAACTGCAGTTAAATGAAGAAGGTAATCCCTCATTTGTGTTTCTAGAGCTTAGCCTGACTAGGGCAGAAAACATGTTGACTTTCTTTACAACACGTTTCATCAGTCATGAAGATGAAGGTAAAGACTATGCGGAGGTCAGTATTTTAACTGCTGCACCAGGAAATGTGCTCAACCTCTTATATAAATGCAAATAAGCAAACACTAGGAAGATTTGCAACTGATTTTACAAATTTCAGAAATAATTGATAGTGTTAATCTAGCCAGTTCCTCTGTCATCATGCTCTGTACTTTAGAATTCTATTTAAAATCCATAAGGACAGTGAAGTGTTTGAGCAGAAAATAAAAAAGGTTAGGAATTTAAACTGAAACAATGCACAAAAGGGTTGTGCAAAATACCAAGAAATCATTGTCATTTCTTTATTCAGAGTATTGACATTGCAAACATCTTGCAGTACAAAATGTGCATTTTTTGAAAGCAATGAAAATGAGTTATTGGATCTTACTTTTAATCTCTTATTAATTGCAATAAACTGACCACAGAAACTGACTGTCAAAAAGAATACAACTGTTAACATAATAATGTTTCACAATACTCAGAAAATACGACCACATTCTGATACGTCTTACAAACAATTGAATTATTAAGCAATATTCAGCAGCTTTGAATTTACATTTCTAAGATAACAATTTGTCTTACATCAGTTTTAAGACATTTATTTTCTCCTTTTACATGAGTTGGAACAACTCCCTTTTACTTCCTCTGTGATGACAATTTTTTGGTCTCCTGAGAACATGAAATAGAATTTTTATTCATAAAAGAATATGCCTGCCTTTATGTTTCTTCTGTGAGCACTCTGTAACCTGTTCCTAATAAACTAGGCTCAGTTTCACATGTAACAATAGTCCATTGTGTTGTTCTTGACCTTGCCTACTGCAGTGTCCTTTAAAAGCACAAATGAAATTTAACTAGTCAATGAAAAAGGTTCTACTCTGTCCTCCGTAGGATTTTTTAAAGGTTTTTTATTCATTTATTTCAAGACCCCTGGTAGACTCACACATTCTACTTGCTTAGTTGTCCATTTGTATTTGAGCCATAAAGAGAAGTTATCTTACGGATTCTATCACTTATGCTCAAGCAGTCTAACTCTCTGGAGGTCAGTAGGAAGCCAGCGTACCTTATAAATATTTAGATGGCCTATCTTTTTTTAGGGGGAGAAGGGAAACCAAAACCCTGGCAAAACCTCTGAAATCACTATCTAGGAAATTACATGACAATTTCCATGCTAGGAGAGGATTTAACCAATGGTCTGGATATTTTAGAATTTTACTCCTCCACAGTAATGATACAGAGTGGACTTCTTAGAAAGACTGAAATATATGCAAACATATCCACAGTCACTTTCTTATCCAAAAGAGTTTAAAAGTACTTTAAATAGTGCAATGTTCTGTTTTATCATCTATTTCATTTTAAAAAAAAAAGTGTCAAATTGTGCTACTAGTTCCTGCAGCAGCTTGCTATTACAATTTCTTTCATAGTGAGAAAGATGAGACTCAGGGATATTACACAATGGTAAAGATAGGGATGAGATCCATATTTTATTGGCAAGAAAGAGCTTGATATATAACCTCACTCTGAAATTCATCACATTCAATCATACAACCAAACCCACTTTTATACCATTACTCTGATTGGGAAGCCTGTTCCAGAATGTCATTTCTCTAGTGGACAGCTCAAATAAAGTAACCAGGGAGGGAAGCTTTGTTGACGTATTTCCTCAGAAGTTATTTTAAAGCAAAATTCAGACATTTTCACATAAAAAAACCCCACCTAACAAAACTCCCAATTGGTGCAATTGTTTATTTCACACCCAGACTCCATTTTACTAATGGGAATAGAGTTTCACCATACTTCTGAAAAATGTCACATTTTTTATTATTTATACTTTGGCATCCAAAGGACTTGACTAGATTGAGATATAAATGTCCTAGACATTGTGCAAATATAGGTTAAATGAAAGTCTCTGCCAGAAAGAACTTATCCTTGTGCGTCACTGGTCACGAGTGGTGTCCCTCAAGGGTCAGTACTGGGGCCACTCCTATTTAACATTTTCATCAATGATTTGGATGAGGGGATAAAGTGCACCCTTAGTTAGTTTGCAGATGACAAGAAGATGGAAGTGCTGATCTGCTTGAGTGTATGTGGGCTCTGAAGAGGGATCTAGATAGGCTGCATCGCTGGGCCAAGGACAATCGCATGAGTTTCAATAAGGCCAAATGCAGGGTCTTGCACTTCGGCCACAAAAAACCCCGGCAGTGCTACAGGCTTGGGGAAGAGTGGCTGGAGAGCTGCCAGGCAGAGAGGGACCTGGGAGTGTTCAGCTGTCTATTGATAGCTGGCTGAACATAAGCCAGCAGTGTGCCCAGATGGCCAAGAAGGCCAACGGCATCCTGGCCTGCATCAGAAATAGTGTTGCCAGCAGGAATAGGGAGATGATCATTCCCCCGTACTCAGCTTTGGTGAGGCTGCACCTCAAGCACTGTGTCCGGTTTTGGGACCCTCACTACAAAAGGGACATTGAGGTGCTAGAGAGGGTACAGAGGTGGGCTACCGAGCTAGTAAAGAATTTAGAGCATATGTTGTGTGAGGAATGACTGAGGGATCTGGGGATGTTTAGCCAGGAGAAGAGGAGATTGAGGGGAGACCTTATCGCTCTTTACAACTATCTGAAAGGAGGTTGTAGTGAGGTGGGGGTTGGTCTGTTCTCTCTAGTGGTGAGTGATAGGACAACAGGAAATGTCCTTAAATTGTGTCAGGGATGGTTCAGGCTGAATATTAGGAGAAATTTCTTTACCAAAAGGGTGGTAAGGCATTGGAACAGCCTGCCCAGGGAGGTGGTTGAGTTGCCATCCCTGGAGGTGTTTAAGAAACAGGTAGATGCTTTGTTGAGGAACATGATTTAGTGGTTAGGGCTAGGAAAAGGTTGGACTCGACAACCTTGAAGGTCTCTTCCAGCCAAAAATGTTCTATGATTCTATGATCACAGTTATAAAAGAGCCTGCAACATTGAATATACCGAGCTTTGTACAACCTTCAGCTGAAGACATTTGAGTCTGTCAAATCAAGAGACTGGAGATGTCTGCCTCTGTCAATCTAGTAGGAATTAATTTATTCTGATCAATTCGAAAAGGTTAGCTTTTCGAGTCTGCAAGGCTATACTGCTAACAGGACACTTGCCTTTGACCGAAAATAAGATATCTGGTCTGTTGAGTAGCATAATTTAATTACTCATTCATTCCTTACTTTCCCACTTAAAGGCTGTTAAAATATGGGATTTTAAAAAAAACTTTACATGAAATTTGATGAGTCTTTTTGAAGAAGGACTTGCTAACTTTGAATATAGTGAAGTATCATTCATGGTTCACGTAAAAGCATGCAGCCTGTGAGAGAAAGGCTGTCACTGTGAGAAGGTTTACACTGTCTATACCAGCAGCAACTGATAGACTACCCTGAATGGCAACTGATGCTTGAAATTTTGCAGTGTCAGGACATAATGGCAACATTTCAAAAAGGTATCTCTAATGAACTAAGTTGTCTGTAAGCTGGCACAGCTGGAGGTAGAGAAAGGTGGACCAGTTCCAGCTCTGTGATTATGAGAAATAGATCTCCTACACTTTTTTGTACCTACCTTCACATTCCACTCCACTAACAGATCCCAGTAAATTGTGCTGTTGGGAATAAAGACCTTCATATTTTC
>VWZK01006627.1:0-12467 GCA_013396935.1 Baryphthengus martii | reverse complement strand
CATATTTTCTAATCCATGAGTGCTCAGAGTGAAGTTTTGTCTTTCCTCCTGTTATACTCCTTATTACACCAACAAGAGTCAGAATCCAGGGCCAAGAACAATCAAATAAAAATTTCCTTGTGCAGGTTCTCCTAGGCACTTGTATCTTAATTATTACCCCTTTTCTGCCAAACTGATGAAAGGTTTTGACCTACTGTTTTTTCTGCTCCGTCCAAAACAGAGGCTCCCACAGAAACAAAGACACATTATCAGAACATGAAAGATTTGTATTGCTTGTTCTTGCCGTACCAGGTGGTTTTTTGAGTGGAAAGAAATATAAATTATTTGCAATCACGGTACACACACACACACAAAAATTCTTCAAGAGAATAATAAACTTGCTCACAGCATACAAAAAACCCAAGAGAACCAGTGAGTTTACTGCTTATTACAAGCTTCTCAAATGTTTCACATATAAGAGCAACTAAGCTGACTTATGATTTTGTGCTGACATCACACAGATATACCAGTTTTGCATGAAGAGGAGAGCAGATAAAACTCAGCACTGGCAGATCTGACGTTCAATACACAAGACGTAGGAAAGCAAATCCATTTCTCCACAAATCAAAGGAAATGTTTGCATGAATTTTTGGGTCATGAAGCTTCTGAATTATGTTCACTCTGATTTGAAGTCCATTACTGCTGTCATGTCAGCTCCACTTATGGTTTTGATTCACCACTGCTGTCACGGAGAATATGTCACTCACACATCTTTCCTTTTCATTCAGCTATTTAAAACAACATGCAAAATGTGTTTTGATGTTATATCCCAGTTCTAGCAGTAATCCAAGCCAGGTCACTTATTTTAACAAAATAAACAAATAAACAAAACCGCCAACAACCTTGTGGTATTAGCTTTGGGGAAAGGTGTTTCCAGTAGATAAAGTGAAATAGACTGACAGCTACTGGGGAATATAAGGCAGGTTGTATTCCAACCTCTCCCTGCCTTTAAGATCTCCTGACCCATGAAGCGGGAACAGACTTTTTCATTCCACCACCCCCTGGAAATCTCCCTGGTGATCCTACCAAAAAATTCCTGAAGAGAAGTTTGCTTACAGTGGCATGAGTCTTAGCTGGAGGTCCAGAGGGGGCTAAAAGACAAGAATATCTCTCTGCCACCCCAGCTTTTCAATAGGAGGCTCTTCTCTGCAGTGTTTATTTGCTCCCTGATGGATGTTGCCTCATTCTCTGTGTGAGCTGGCTGAAGCACAACAAATTTGAGGGGTTTGTTCCAGAAATGGGGCAGGTAAAACAAGTTGAAAATATAGGGACCAGGGCTGATTAGCATTTCTCAGCTCTTTCTACACATGCAACGTACAGACTCCTGACTGTCCTATGAACTACACAACAAACAGTCAGCAGATGAGTCAGCTTCTCACTCATGTGTGGTTTAGATCTGAGGTGGGCCAAAATAGGTCACAAAACCTACATAAGCAGTAATTTCAGCAAGCCAGACCCTAAAGTTCAATTTATGGCAAGAAAATAAATTAAAATAAGTAAGTACAGTATTTTTCATTTATTAATTGCATTACTGTTTTGCTGCCTATGTAGAAATAGATTATCAGGTCTGATTGTTTTATTCATGTATTTGACTATCCGGAGAGTGTAGAACCACCGTCTACGCCCTGGAGGTCAGTGAAGAGTTTAACTTACCTATCTTTCAGAGACACCTGTGTCAACCTATTGCAACCACATTTTCAAACTCAGCTTGATTCTTCAGTGTTATAACATGAATCTCATACTCCATTTGTTGCATCGGGTAATTTTCTCAGAAGTTTTTATTTTTATTTGCCCATTAAAACTGAAGACCCCACAACACAGAAGACATTTAAAATATAACTCATCAATTGCATCTTGGGCAGTCTACAAAAATAGAATGATATTTTCCTAATTTGGAAAGACCCTTCTATAATCCTGTCAAGATTCTGCCACATTTATTTTTGACTCAGTTTTTGACTGCAATGAAACTGAAATTAAAAACTTGTAATTTTCAAAGCTCTCTTGCATATTTTTAAATTAAGAAATTAACAAAATGCAAGTTGTTCACGTTTGTCATACTGGTATTTTGAGAAGCTTAATTATCTAACAGATCAGTGGAGAAAAACGGAAGAAACCCTCATCCTAGTTCTAGACTATGTTTAATTTTTATTTTTTTTTTCTTTTGCAGTCATTGGGGAACTCAAGTCCAGCCAGAAAAGTATTTTGAACATAAGAGTGAACAATGACTCATAGACCACAATTTGAGCTTCAGTGTCACCTTTGATGTCACCTTGACCTAAAAAACTGACATAATTTTTTAAAGTTATTCCTTCTTTGTTATAGAATCTTGAATCTTACACTTTGGACTATAACACATTCATGTTTCATGCCATCGTACACTTTTTAAGTGCTTGGTCTAGAGACAAAGTTATTCATTGAGTTAAAAAAAAAAAAAAATCAAGTTTTTCTGGAACTTGTTTTTCTACTGAAGGTGTACAATGAGTTCAGACTCCTATGGAATTAAGAAAAAAAAAAAGGGGGTTTTGTAACAATTAATACATTCTTTTTCAGTACAAAATAAACACTTAAAAATAACTGTAACACTTCTGGAAAGGGCAAGAATTACTACTCTGTATTCAGTTATTAAAGTTGAAACCATGGCACAGATTACTGCTTCTAAGGTTTAGTTTTTAGGTTTTTTTAAATTCAGAAATTGGCAGTTCAGACCCATTCCTTATAGATCTGCTAGACATTTGAAACTGAGGTATATAGGGAATGAACAAATTAATTGATTGTTCGTAAGAATGTAAGCTGACTCCCCCACTCTGAAATAGGACACCTGACTCCAGAGAAGATCAGCTCCATCAGTGTAGCATGAGGTCTTTTTGCTTAATCATGGCCTTACTTGTATAAATAGACAATTTAGGGAGTTCAACAACAGAAAATATAGTGAAAATAAAAAAGTCAGTAAGGATCAGACTTACTCTGAAATCAATATAAGGTACTAGCATTGAAGTAAAATTGTCCAAAAGGGGTTTTTTTTTAGCAAAAGAATGGCTCTTTCTACTCCGTTGAAGGAGTTAAAATACATGCACCTTTGACAGTAATGTATCTTGAGTAATGCCACTTTATAGTTTACAAAATAATGAAGAAACACAAATTTAACAAATCATTCTTCTGAAATACAAAAACCACTACAAGATTATTTCTCAAATATTTAGTCAGTGTTGATGCATATAAGTAGGTGAAAATGTTTCCATTTATACTAAGAGAAAAGGAATTTTAAAATAGTCACACATTTCTTCTCCTTAACTCTCTGCTCTGTTCTTTTTTATGTGTTGTTGAGACAAATCTGTAAGACTAACAACTACCAGAAAATCTGAAACTATATATTTCCTGCAGCTCACCTCCTGCTTATTAGTAAATAGATAGTTCAATATTTCAGTTTGTTTTAATGTGGGGTTTTTTTTTGTAAATTTTTTTTTGTAAATTTCTGTAATTTTAGATCCTCAATATTGCAGTTTATCTATTTTGTATCTCTTTCCCCAGTTATTTTACCTAACTTAGTGATTCACTGAGGACTCCAAGCTCAAGATCGGTGCATCCCAATGACTAAGAACTCAAGTAGAAGAGGCAGAAGACCTGCATGGATGAGTAAGGGTCTTCTGAAAAAAAACTCAAATGAAAGAAGGAAAAATACAGAACATTGAAAGTAGGACCAGCCACATGGGAGAAATACAGGAATGTTGTCAGAGAATGCAGGGATGCAACAAGGAAAGCTAAGGCCCACCTGGAATTGAACCTTGCGAGTGGCATCAAAGAAAACAAGAAGGGTTTTTTTCAATATATCAGTAGAAACAGGAAGATAAGGGAAAATGTGGGTCCGCTGATGAAGGAGGTGACTGACCTAGTATCAGAAGATGCAGAGATGGTGGAGCTACTGGATGCCTTCTTTGCTTTCATCTTCACTGCTAAAGCCAGCTCTCATGAATCCCAGATCCTGGAGGTACAAGAAAAGGTTTGGAGAGAAGACGACTTCCCTCAGTAGAGGACGATTCTGCAAGACACCACTTAACCAAACTGAATATCCAGAAATGCATGAGCCCTGATGGGATGCACCTATGAGTGCTGAGAGAGCTGGCAGTTGTTATTGCTACGCCACTCTCCATCATCTTTGAAAGATCACAGAGAACAGGGGAGGTACCTGAGGACTGGAGAAAGGCCAATGTCACTCCAGTCTTTGAAAAGGGTAAAAGGATGACCCAAGAAACTATAGACTGGTTACTCTCATCTCCTTCTCTGGAAAGGTGATAGAATAAATTGTTCTGGATGTCATCCCAAAATATGTGAAAGAAAAGAAGGTTATTGGAAGAGGTCAACATGGATTCACCAAAGGTAAACCATGCTTGACTAATTTGATAGCCTTCTATATGATTGTCATATCCACCTAGTTAGATGAGGGGAGAGCAGTTGACGTCATCTACCTTGAATTCAGCAAGATTTTTGACACTGTCTCCCATAACATCCTTATTAGGAAACTCATGAAGTGTGGGTTAGGTGAGTGGACAGTGAGGTAGCTTAAGAGCTCATTGAGTGACAGAGCTCAAAAGGCTGTGATCAATGGTGCAGGGTGGAATTGGAGGCCTGTATCCAGTGGTGTTCCCCAGGGGTCTGTACTGGGTCCAGTTTTGTTTAACATATTCATCAATGACCTAGGCAAGGGGACAGAGTGTAATCTCAGCAAATTTGCTGATGATACAATACTGGAAGGAGTTGCTGACACACCAGAGGGTTGTGCTGTCATTCAGCATGACTTGGACAGGCTGGAGTGGAACTTAATGAGGTTCAACAAGGGCAAATGTAGGGTCCTGCACCTGGGGAGGAACAACTTCGTGTACCAGTACAGGTTAGAGGTTGCCCTACTGGAAAGCAGCCCTGAGGAGACGGATCTTGGAGTTCAGGTATACACTAAGTTAACCACGGGACAGTAATGTGCCCATGTAGGCAAGAAGGCAAATGGTATCCTGGGGTGCACTAAGAAGAGTGTGACCAGTAAGTCAAGGGAGTCCATTCTCCCCCTCTACCCTGCCCTGGTGAGGCCACACCTGGAGTACTGTGTCCAGTTCTGGGCTCCTTAGTTTAAGAGATGGGTAACTACTGGAGAGAGTCCATCAGAGGGCAATGAAGATGATTAAGGGACTGGAGTATCTCTCCTACAAAGACAGGTTGAGAGAGCTGAGACTAGCCTAGAGAAAAGAAGGCTGACAGGGGATGTTATCAACATCTATAAATATCTAAAGGGTGGGTGCAAGAAGGATAGAGCAGGACTCTTTTCAATAACGCCCAGTAAAAGGACAAGAGGCAATGGGCGTCAGCTGGAACACAGGACGTTCCATCTAAATATGAGGAGGAACTTCTTTACTGTGAGGGTGGCAGAGCACTGGAACAGGCTGCCAAGGGTGGTTGTGAAGTTTCCTTCTCTGGAGGCTTTCAGAAGCCGCCTGGATGCATTCCTGTGTAATGTGCTCCAGGCATCAAGTTCAAAAGTTGCTTAGTCCATAAAACCAGGTTCTACTATGATGGGTAAGCTAAAAAAAATGGTCCGTCAGATCCCAAGATGTGAGCGGTCTTACCACACAGGCAGCCAACATTGTTAATTGTCTTGCAGTGATTCAGAAAAATCAACTTCCAAGGGTGCAAAGGTATAAAGACAGTGCTCCAGGATACAACGAGAAGGATTACTGCAGTGATAGCCATGTCACGTTTCAGTGCAAGGACTTTCAACACAGTTCAGAAAAGCAGGAATTCCTGTTGTATTTAATAATATTGAAACAAGAATTACAGGAAGGAGCTGCATTTACTTACACTGCACATCAGTGCAACGGGATTTTTACATACTTCAGAGTGGGGTCTTATTTTAAATCACACAATGTTTATTCACCAAACTACTGAATTTATTTGGAATTTATTTGGAATTTAGAATATGGAAACTCCATATTCTAATTTTATGATGGTCCTAGATAAAAAGACATAGGTTAAGTGTTGGTCTGCATAACTCATATAGCTCATTTTTTTCAAAACATATTTGAAAGAAATGATAAATAAAATGGCAAGTGACAAACACCTTAACTACATTGGTATTAAAATGCTGTGCTGTAGTACAAGATTTTCGATTTATGGCAATTAATGTTTGACCAATAGGATTAACAACAGGGATTTTTTTTTTCGAATGTTTATTGGATGGCACTTAACAGTAATATTGATAATAAGCATGGCAATACAGTAAATGTAAAAATGCTTCAGGTAAACTGATTAGAGAGGGACTCTGAAGTAACTACCTGTTTGCATGCATTTCTAAATATTTTTTTTGAGAAATTTATAAGCTGATCAGAAGTGTGTTTTTAAAGGAAGTCAGAGTATCAGAAATTAGTCTAATTAATTCTAATGATAATGTAAAGATGCAGTGTAAAATTAATCTTTATAAAAATAATCTTTATATGTAGAAGACACATTGATATTTCAAGACTGGTTTTGTGCCTTTCATCAACATGTTATTATTTCCCAAAAATAAACAGGTTTTTTTGCAATATTGTTAAATAAGAAGGAAATTATTGTTGTAGTACTACCATCAGGAAATCTGGATTCTGTGTATGGTTTTTTTTTCTAGTAATATAGTCTATATTTTATTTTGTGAGAGGTAATTATACCCCTACATATTTTTTTGAAGTTTTCCAGATGAATATGGTGCTTTCCCTGTGTAGCACTAGCATTTATAGCAGAACTACACAAGCCAATATTTTTCTTGATGTTTATATTTTTTTACAGTCTAGCAGAGATTACCTGAAAGCTTACAAACAAAATAACTTCCTCACAAACATGTGGGAATGATAACGGAAGGCTAGGGGGCATATGAAAGGAGGTTACACAAACCTGGATTAAAACCAAGATGAATAGTTTGATCTGGTGTGAAATAATACCCCAATTTAAAACAAAACAAAACAAAACAGAACAAAACAAATAAACAAACAAACAAAACAAAAAAACACAACCACCAAACTCATTGCTAGAAAAAGCAACCTTTTTGAAGACATATGGAAAGTGGACAATGTTCTGTCTATTCAAGAGGCTTTGGGGGATGTATGAACAACAGTGGGATAAGCACCCAGCAGAGAAAAGCTGCAGAACGTACTGCTCCGGGCACACAGCTGCATCCTCAAGTGGCAGGCATTAGCAATTCTGTTGACTATGCATCTCTGAGGCCAGCTGCTATGGAGGCACTTGGCCTCCTTATTGTCCACTTCCCTGCAGCCTGCACCTGCCTTTGCACAACAGCACCGTGGCTACCTTCTCCTCCTCTCCACAAGCATGCGCTCTGGCCAGAAAGAGCTGGAAAGAATGGTCAGTACCAGCCAACATATGCCACATCCTGTTTTTATTCATATACTGCAAGTCTGACCCAATTTTACAACCCTGTCCTGATTTTACAACTCATATAACAGCGAGTTGTAAAATCACTACCCTTCTTCCAGTGCACAAGACTATATATTCCTATCAAGTCTGTTTCCCATCGCTTTTAGGACAGCCTCTAAGGATTTGTCTATAATGAGGATTTCTGTACAAATATTGTCATAGTGGTGAAATACATATCCCCATGGCTGATACAGTGTTGATAGCCTGATTCAGTTTATTCCTGTTTTAAATTAGGATTATTAATTCCAAAACAAATTACTCTTTACCTTGCAGCAGTTTACCTACTGTCTACCCAGTAGTGCAAACAATCATGATGTTTATAACTACAATTAATTTACTGCTTCAATGTCAGCCTTATTTTATGCTAAATTTACCTATAAAGTCATATTTTACTAGTTGCAAGTTAAAATGATAAAACTGAAAATATGGGAGCTAACACTGCAAGCTCTCAAAAGTTTTGCCAAGATGGAAACCAAATTTTCACAATCGAATAGTCACAGTACAAGAGAAGGCTTGTCCTTGCTGAAACAGAGGACAAATATTTCATAGAGGGAACCAAAATGAATGAGGCTTGGTGAGCTACAGAAAAGGAAAAACATGAGTTAAAAAATATTCACTAAATAAACATACTCATGGGTGGGTATGATAAACCAGATTCAAGAAACACTAGAGTAGATGTTTAAGTTTAAACACTGACTGCAAAGTGTCTTAGATGCATGCTTAAGTGCTATGCTGAACAGAGATTTTGCAAGTGAAGTTATGTTTGTCTGCTTCACTGACTCATAGCCTGTTATATTTTCTGCAAAGAACAAGAATATCTTACTAATGTTTTACACTTAGATACTTTTCTCATTGCGATCATTGTTTTTTAACAGTAGAAATGAATGATTGCAGAGAAAAAATCCTTGACACGAAAACAATATTGGGCCCGTGCATCGTTCAAAAGCATCCTGTCGTGCTGCTTGAAAAATAAACTAAATTAGGACAGTAACAGCAGCACTATACGGCTCTGCGATGATTAACAAGGCTAAAAGGATTATCATTTAGTATTTATGTTATGATGGACACAATGGTATTGTGGAAGATCACATGGAGAAATCACTTGCAAAAGTATCTGAATTTTTTGACGAATGAAGATTTCTGTTAGCACTATTTGTAATTTCAGAGCATATGGCTGCTGGCAACCATTGAAAAATGACATCATCTTTGACCCCAGAAACACGACTGATAAATATAAGAGGATTATAAAGCATTTTCCATAGTGCTTTAATGCTACTTCCTAGCTTGTCAGAAATGATTGCTTTAGCACCAAAGTAGTAAATATTTAAAAGTCTTTGTTGCTGGCAGATTTTGCTTGTTAACTGTGAAGGCAACATTTGCATAAATATCCTCTAAATAGTGTCGTTATCACTCTCCCGACTGTTCATATGACCAGACCAGAGTCTATCCAAGCTCATCACAACCTACCACTGGGAAAGGGCTTGCTGTACATTATGGAAACCACTTCTTTTCTGTGGCCATGGTTTTCCCTCCCAGTTCTTTCTTTCTCTAGGCTACCATTCTCACATATGCGTGTCTAAAGCCTCACAGATGTGATGCAGTTTGATGCCAAGTACAGAGGGGCCCCCTTTCCTTTGAGGGCTACACCCTCATCGCCCCTGGAGGCACAACTCCACCCTAGAGCTTGCCAATATAAAGCAATTTAGCTCCACAGATGACAAGCTGAATATCTCCACTGTGCATCTCAAAGCATTTTGAGGAGGTGGGCATCAGGTTTTATACACAGTCCAGAAGCCCTGGCCTTTTTTCCGCCTCCTATGAACTGTAGAGAGTAAGTGGCAGCAGCATTAGAAGACGGTGGCTGCCTGTCATAGTTGAATTTACTAGTTTATGGTATTAATGTCATCCTATGAACTGTTACGCTGAACTATGAGGTGCATAGAAACACCAAGACCATGAATAAACCCCAAAATATTTAATATATTTGAAAAAAAAAATGTAAAATATATATAAAACTCTCATTTATTTTCCTTTTCATAGATTATTAGAATTAAAACCAGAGATACTTTAGAAATTTAGCAGCAGGGTATTTACATTATGGCACATTGTCCTGGGGAAAAGAAGAAAAAGGCTATACATTACTACATTCTTTTGTAACTCTGTCATGTTGTTGTTGGCTCTTTTTTTAAAATTATTTTCTTTCACATATCTGATTAAGCAAGTAACTGTCCAGACTAGAACAGTGTGGAGGACTTAACATTTCAAGTAGGTTAAGATTTTGTGCAGCAGTACTATACACAGTAGAAGGGCTGCAGAATCAAACCTCTGGGCATATTCACTACACTTGACTACTGTACATTTCATTAGCTATATGGCTGCCCTGTGCAGAGAACATGGTTGAAACCGGGGTACCTGTTACACGCTCCAGGTGTAGAGTCCTGGAAACACTTTTAAAAGGAATTCTGACTCATTTGGAGTTTAGTCTTGTAACATTGCCACCACTCACAATAAAACCAGCAGGATCAAGCCTTGTATCAGGACAAGCCTAAGCAATGTACTTGGATGTCTGCTCAGGCAAGCACTCAGTGTTTCTGAATTCAAAACTAGTATAGGATGCACAAAGAACCTTCTCAGCAGTGGAATCATACGGAATGGACTCTCCATGAACCAAAAACTTCTGCCCTGGGTCTCTCCCTGTTTCAAGATAACTTGTAAAAGCAAGGTTGCATAAGGCTCAGTAGTTATAAATCCAAGACAACAAAGTACATGCTTGCACTCTCCAGGAGAAGCAGAGGAGCAATGGCCAACCTTTGAACTCCTACCAAGTCAATTAAAAATAAACTCACTAGCACTGAATGACAGGAGATTCTATAAAGATTAATTTTAAATAGAAAACATACTGCTCAAAATTCAATTTCAGATGAAGGTGATTTGAAGTAATTAACTTTTTCACATTTCATGTTTGAAATTGATACGGTAATGCGGTTTTTCACAGAATTATTTTAAATAATTGATGATTGTTTACCAGTGTCACCTTACTCTTTGATGTATGTCATGTTATTTCTCTTTTAGAAAGAACTTATATCTGCATAGTAGGATTGCTTTATCATCAGTAAACTGACTTATCATAGACTATTGCTTACACAGAGCTTCAGTTCTGATTTCACCAGACTAACAGGAAATACCACCTTAAATTTAGTAACACCAAGATGAATATTTTCAGCTTCTTTCAACTTTCCGACCAGAAAGCATACAGGATCTCCATATTCACATGCAGAGCCCTGGGAAAGTCAAAAACTGTATTCTGACTCATACAATCAACAGTATGTCCTTCTGATCTATTAAGGGGAAGAGAAATCTCATACTGATGGAACTATCATTGCTGTGGTATTAATTATACCTATAGCAAAAGAACAGGAGAGTTAGATGTCAAAAAACTATACAGCAATTACTCTGCGTTTTCATCTTTTCTGCCAAAGGAGTTCAGACTCGAAACTGCTTTGATAATCAGAGGGAGTTTGTGTTGCTTTCTTTTGATTAGATTTTTAAGTCGCCATACCTGAAGACCAGTGGTTGGATAAAACCTCATCTCACATTTACGAGAAATATAAATTCCTAATCATATTTTCACATGGGCCCAAAGTGATCTAAATAAATAAATAAATAAATAAATAAATAAATGCTCAAACCTAGACATCACAATGCAGAAACTAAAAAAAGAAACAAAAATAAGTCAGTATCAATTACTCAACATTTATCATAGGGTACTTCGGGGTCTAGCTTATTAATTTCTTTACTCTTTGAGAATCTCAGTACACTATTTTTATCTAAAATATTCCTCAAGTCTTAAATTCTTTTTTTCGTTTTAGAAATTTAAGGAAATTCATGCAAATGACAAAAATGACAATAATTCTGCTTGGATGAGGTTGCCTTTTCTTAGAAGAAAGATGATTAAGTTACTGGGAGAGTCCAATACCCACCCATGGTGAGAGGGTAGTTACTGTGCTCAGCTTCCCGTGCCTGACCCTCGCCTTCTCCCGCTGAAAGTTACTATCCCTTCAAATTTGCCATCTGAGCTTCTTAACACATAATTTCCAAAATTAATCAAATTAACTCCTTTTCATCTGCCCTTTGCACTGTTTCAACCAACTTGACGCATTTGGACACAAGCAGTTTACACAACACCCATATAAACAATTTTTCCAGAAATATGGGAGGTGCAAACCTCTAGATAGAGGTGAAAGAAAGACACAAGGCTGAGTACAGGCAGGGAGACAGCTATGTCTCTCCTTATTAGAGATTTTCTCATAGAGACTTCACGTTTGTTTTCCTCTGTCTTTCACTCTTATCCCATTCTATGTATAGCCTCTCGGAAAAATAAGATTTTTATTTAATTTTTTTTTTATTTGGAATAATCAACAGTGTAGATAACAAAGATAGTAAAACACTAAAGAAAATTACAAGTGTTTCATTCTGAGGGTCTGAAATAATATTTGAAATGAAAATAACTCCCATTAATACCTGTCAAGTTAGTTTCTAGTCTGGAAAATATATAGGTATGTGCTTGCTCCTTTACATGATTGAAAATGATACATTACAACACTTCGAACTGGCACAGATCCATCTTCATGTCTATGTGTAATATACACAAGCAAGCTCACACACGTGTGTACATGTTTGCATGTCCATGATCAGCCATTGTGATGTGGAAGAACAGCAGACTAGAGTAGACGTGGATCAACCAGATGAAGATGAATAGCTATGAGATCTGAAATTTGCATATGCTACATCATGTGAAGGTTTGGAAACTTCACAAAGAACAGCAGATGATGCAGAATATAGTACACATTTGAAGGAATTAAAACAAAAAGTTATCCCCTCAAAAATAAGAAAAATAGTGTGCATATATGTCTGTATGTAGTGGTAAGTGTAAGAAAGCCAAAAATTGTAAACGGGAGTAAGCTAAAAGCAAGATCAAC
>VWZK01006622.1:0-39943 GCA_013396935.1 Baryphthengus martii | reverse complement strand
TATCTCCATACACTTTTTTATATTTATATATCTATATGCATTTATCTATATTTAAATATCTCCATACACTTCTTAATATTTATATATCTATATACATTTATTTATATTTAAATATCTCCATACACTTTTTTATATTTATATTCCTATATACATTTATTTATATTTAAATATCTCCATACACTTCTTTATATATCTATATAAATGTATTTATATTTAGATATCTACGTACACTTCTTTATATTTATATAGCTATATACATTTACTTATGTTTCTATATCTCTGTACATTTATTTTTATATGTAGTCGTATACATTTATGTATATGTTTATATGTAAAAATCGATCTTTTAAATTGTAGACGTATATATTTTATACATGTGGGAAGATACCAATATATGTAAATAGAAATAGGATGTATAAAATACCAAATCACCTCTGAAGAACGACGTTCCCCGTGGCTGGAGTTACTGGGGCAAAAATCTTTAATTACTAGAAAATTCCTTTAAATATTCCCCTAATAGAATCAATGTTCTGGTTTGAAGTGAGGGCTGGGGGGCCGGGCACCGGCACCTGGTGACTGGGCTGGGGATTGTGGAATCACCTTTTTCTAGAAAACAGCCTCAACAAGGCAAGATATAGTTGATTTTTTTTTTTTTTTTCTCTGTAACAGTTCAGAAGACTCGCTGCGCAATGCGTTAGTATCGATTGATTTTTTTTTATTATTATTATTTATTTTTTTTCCGTCTGTAGCCTCTTAGCTTACTGACTCCATTATTTTTGATTTTACTATGAAACACATCTCCTCGCTACTGACATCTGACAAACAACGTATGGAAGTCCTTTTATCTCCCCAATAATGTGTTTGGAAAAAAAAAAAAAAAAAAAAATAAAAATCACGCGCTAATGGCTTATGCTTCCTCCAGTCCATTTTCCCCAAGTTAATGTCACTGATGTCATTCGAAACATTTAGTGATTTTTTTTTTTAATTTTTTTTTTTTTTTTTAATGTGGGTTTTTTTCCCCCCCTTTAATAATTTGTCGTTCCCGGAGGTTTTGTGGAAGATGCTGTAAGAGGCTGGGAACTGACCGAAGGTTTTGTGAAATGAGAGTTGGGCAACTGATTTTAAATCGACGTTCACCCGGTTTTGATGCCGTGACTCCTGGGCGCGCTCGCGGGTCCTTTCTCTCCCCTCAGAGCAGGCGGACCCAAGAGCTTGAGGAGCTCTGATTTGCTCTCCCTCGTAGGACACTGATATATTTGGTTGTTAGACTTCCTATGGGATCCTCCCGGAGTATTTGTATTTGACTTTCTGAGCGTTCAACAATGTACAGAAATAGTTCCTGGTTTTTCCATTTGTCTCCACAAAGACTAAACAATATCCCCATGTAAATTTTAAGCAATGAGGCGGCTTCTTGCTTGCTACTTGGAAGTTGTATTTCTTAGGAGCGTGGCCAGAGAAGGGCAACGGAGCTGGGGAAGGGTCTGGAGCAGGAGTGTGGGGAGGAGCGGCTGAGGGAGCTGGGCTTGTTCAGCCTGGAGCAAAGGAGGCTCAGGGGAGACCTTCTGGCTCTACACAACTCCCTGGAATTCAGGAGCTTGGAGCCAGGGGAGTTGGGCTCTGCTCCCGAGGAAAAAGCGACAGGACCCGAGGAAATGGCCTCAAGTTGCCCCGGGGGAGATTTAGGTTGGAGCTGAGGAACAATTTCTTTCCTTCCAGGGCAGGGCTGGAGTCTCCCTGATCCCTGGAGGGGTTTCCAAGCCCTGGAGATGTGGTAAAACACATCTGAGGCGTTGCTCGGCGTTTCTCGTGGGCTCACCCTGATGTACCCTGACGTTCCACCTTCTCTTTGTAGACCAAGCCACCCTCGTCGAGCAAGTGAAACGAGTGAAAGAAATTGAAGCTATTGAAAGTGACTCCTTTGTTCCACAGACGTTCAGATCAAGTAAAGAAGTCAAAAAGGTAAGTTTTTCAATATCCTTTCTCGGTGCGTAATCCTTTCAAAGTCGGGTGGAAGCTGCGCTATTAAGACAGTTGCCGTTGACGAACGAGGATCGATGTTGACAATCTTTAATCCCACCACCGACTCTCCTGCGCTCTTGGTGTGGGGCTCAAAGAAGAACACATTGAAATGTGTGACAATTTCAATTAAATCAGCTGTTTTGACAGTACATTATACCTGGGCTGAGCAGCTCCCATTTGTAAAAATTATTTTGAAATCATCTAAAATTATGAAGATCTTTTTTTTTTCTGAAAAGCAGAATTAAATTCCCAAAATAATCAGCCATTTACGTTGTAATTAAAGGCAGAAATCAGTGTTTTTAATTCTGCTTAACCGAAGCCAGACTTTAAGACCACATTTACTCCCTGAAACAAAACAGCAAGGTTTTCAGACACCGTGCCACAAGCCTAAGGTCGAGACATCAAGGTTTCAGAATTTTATCTGGGAATTTTACCAGGGAACTCCGGCACATCCCACTAAGCACACCGAGAAGTATTTACTTGAGGATCCTTTCGCGGGCACCTGCTGCAGAGGGAAGAAAGGAGAGCGCTCAGTTAAGAAACACCATGTTTGGGAGTTTGAGGATGAAGTACTCAGATGTGTGTTGTGTTTTCAGTCAACAGAACTTACGGAACTGCAGTACGAACCCATAACCGTCGGAGAGGGAAGCGTTGAAGCAGCGGCTCCTGAAAAAGAACCGCCCCCTGCCAATATCCCTACTGCCATCAAATACCAAGACGATAATTCGTTAGCGCATCCAAACGTACGTGTGACGAGGTTGACTTGATCTTAAAAACAAGACAGCCCGTTGAATGAGAGCAGGTCCACGAGACCCAGCAACCATTTTGCTGTGCTGGTCCTCCAATAATCACAGAGTGGTTGGGTTGGAAGGGACCTTAAAGCTCATCTGGTTCCAACCCCCCTGCCATGGGCAGGGACACCTCCCACTAGAGCAGGTTTCTCAAGGCCCCATCCAAGCTGGGCTTGAACACGTCCAGGGATGGAGCAGCCACGGCTTCCCTGGGCAACCTGATCTTGGTTCTGAAGACTATTAGCTAATACGCCGCTCATGGGCTCAAAAAGGATCACATCATCCTACAGAAAATAATGACAAAAGAAGTTCACCGGTCCTGTAGGTTTAGAGTTACAAACGTATGTGATAACAGCGTAGGGCGCTCGTTTAATGCTGGGAAATTTAAGATTGTGCTCATATTAAAATTCCTGTTCGATAAAAGCTCAGGAAAAATTCCTTTTCGTTTCTGTAGTGGGAAACCTGGTGGAAGACTCAGAACTTACCACATCACAAAGCTTTGAATACATGACAAACTTCAGATAATTTTAAATTATTTTGGCTACATTTATGCAGATTCTTTTGTGAGCACTTGTAGTTGGGAATGGGGGTACTTACAGTAGAGGATTTTTAAGAATTAGCAAGTGAAAAACGACTTATAAATAAATAAATAAATAATTGTTCAGCCTGGAGCAAAGGAGGCTCAGGGGAGACCTTCTGGCTCTCCACAACTCCCTGACATTCAGGAGGGTGGAGCCAGGGGGGGTCGTGCTCTGCTCCCAAGGTAAATAAACCAATTGATAAATAAACCAATGCAAAGTCGGTATCATGGACATCATTGACCAAGGCCAAGACCTGGACAATGTGATCAACTTTCTGTTTCAGGAGGAGACCAAAATTGGAATGTTTTGGCTTTCCAATTATTAAAAGCCTCTCTATAAATGTATTTATATCACCTTGGTATTTTAAGAGCCCTCTGCAGCTGGGCTTTTGCTTAGGGCCCTGTTGACGTGTATTGCAACAGATGATAACAAATTAAAAAAAAAATTAATGAGCTCTGTTTGTTTTACTTCCTGTCCCTTTTGTCTCTCAGCTGTTTATCGAGAAGGCAGAAGCAGAAGAGAAGTGGTTCCAGAGGCTGATCGCTCTTCGGCAGGAAAGACTGATGGGCAGTCCCGTGGCCTGAGTCAACTTCTCCCCATCCCAGTTCTCCAGGAATTCCACCATTAAATTGTTTTATTTTTCTCTGCCGAGGGGATTTTAATACTCGGTGTGAGTTGTACAGAGAATAAATATTCCTTCTGGATAAACCAGAATGTTCTACCCTCCGTTTTTCTCCCATAGTCGTTGCCGGGTGACTCGTGTCGCTGGGCTCCCCGCTGTAGATGGGCAGGTTCTCAGAGCAGGGTCATTTTCCTTTTTTTGTACTGAATTCTTCTGGAGAAAAAAAAATAAATCTGACAGCCCAATGAGACGGAATTCTATACCTCCCGATCAACACTCTATCTATCACCGTGTAGCAATTTCAAGATAAACATTGTCAAAGAAAGTCCAGGTTTAGCAGCGCTGGGGCAGCAGGAACACAAGCGATCCCGCCCTGGGCCGTGGCTTCTGCAGCTGGAGGAGGACGTGAGGTGAATGATGTCCCTGTTTTCTCTTCTCCCTTCCCTTCTGTGTGGTGGGAGCAGCTTTTGCATCCCCAACGTCCTTCGACGGTCCCCTGGCTGTGGGGGTGGGGCTCTTCATAAAATCATGGATGTGTTCATCCTTCTGCCCCAGCCTCCACCTGGATCCCCCCTTCTTGGGGGAAGAAGGAACCATTTTACGTTTCCCTGAGCATCTCCCTGCCGCTGTCAGCATCCGGCAGTAGATGCACGGAACAGGTTCTGTTATCCTTTTAACTTAAAGGGTTAAAGTTGTCAGCAGCCTTCAAGAAATGTTATTTTCCAAGCAGTTTGAAGCAAGTGAAAATGTTTGATAAGCTGTAAAAAGAGAGTTTTCTGTGAATTAACAGACAATAATGTACAGATTCTGGGGTGTCATGGCACAGACCTTTGTCGAGCGAGACGAATGGCAAACTTCATTCTGTACAGGACAACTGTGTCCAGGCTCTGAAGCTTCCATTTCCCTGGGTGTGACTTTAAAATCGTGCAAGATGAGTCCTATTTGAACACACCAACTTTATATACGTATATATAATTATATATACATAATTTATACATATAGTTAAAAAGAATATCTGCCCATCGTGCGGCAAAATGCCAGAGATCGACCAGATAAAATGCAAAATATTTCTTTGGAGGGATCCAGCAAATCTGTGAGAAAACTCTTCGAGCAGCAGCAAACTAAACTGAGCCCCCTGGAAATTACCTGCATCAACTTTCCCTTGGGAGTGGAGAAAGAAATTCATAAGGCTTTCTTTTTTTTTTTTTTTTTTTTACTGTAATTTTCTCTTGTTCTCAGATCTGTGATGAAAAAAGAGAATCTAGAGCATGATTCTGGCAACGTATTTTGGTTGTTCTCTTCGGTTTAGCTCTCTGCTGCAAGAGGAAAATGTATTAAATTTACTTTCTTGTACCTTTTGCTTTGTGAGCAGTGTTAGTTTTGCTTGGCCCTGCGTTCCAACAGCTCCCTGCGTTTCCACACCACCTTGTCTGCAACAAAAAAAGGGGGAAAAACCTGAATTGTTTCCCTTGTTTCATTTCAGTGTTTCCAAACGGTAAATATTTGTCCTTGGTTTGTTTTCTCACCTCTGTCTGTGTTTCTTTCCTAGTAAATAAAAACTGTTTGACCTCAGTGTAAAGGACAGGTGTAAATTCCTCTTTTTTCACGCATCTGGGTGTTCTTATTGGATGCTAAATGATTCTTTTTGGGTAATTTGCAACCCTATAGGATATTAAAAAATTCTACAGCTGGTCTGTTATCAATAAATAAGAGTTAGTGGTAATAACAAGCTGTACTTGCTGTTGCTGATCAATCCGTAACTAAAGCTGTCCATCGAGTCCGTGCTGGAGGAGAATGATCAGCAAAATCTGGAAAGAAAATGGAAATAGCATTTAGATCATCTGAACTGAATTAGAAAATACCTACTGAAATACGGCAAATATCATCTGAAACAGGGAGCGAATGATCATAAAGGTGATTTTTATAGTCCAGCTGCAGATTAGTGATCAGAATAACCAATGAATAACTGCTCCGAGCTCTGGTTTTCAGGAAGAACGGAACTCCCTCGGTGCCCAAGTGTCTGTGGGGAGTCAGTTTGCTTGAGAAGAGAGTTTTTCTGCTTTAGCCCCTGTTTTCTGTCACCCTGTCTCAATTCTTTGAACATTCTTTATATACACCTGGGGGTTTTGCCGCTCATGGTGTTGGGTGGTGAAGGGATTCTCGGGATGGCGTTTTTACCTCCAAAGCATCCATTACAAGCCAGCAACCGGCGTGTCCTTGTTGTCACAAACCTGCGAGGTCATGCAACAGAGATTTCTGAAGATGCCTGAAGCGAGTTGGTGATGCTCAGTTGTGTGTCCTGGAGGTGGGAGCTCACGAGGAGCGACCAGTGACCTCAACAGTGCCGGACGCCGTGTCTTGCGAGTGAGTTTTCACCTTAGTGTCACTGATTCCGTGGCTTAAACCTTCAGCAAAACCAGATGTTGTTCCGCTACGTTTCCTCCTCTGTCAAGTGGGGAAAAAAAAAAAGGCTCCATAAGGGCAATCCATAGGGTTCTAGGTGTAACTGTTGAGAGGGTGGCACTCTCGATTCCAGTCGTGGGAACCCTTTCCTTATTTTGCTTGTACTTGAAGAGCATCCTGTGGTAGGTTCATGGAATCACGGTGATTGGAGCTGGACGGGACCTCTGGAGATCATCTCGTCCAACCCCCCCAGCCAAGGTAGGTTGCTCTGGATAATGTCACATAGGAACATGTCCAGGTGAGTTTTGAATGTCTCCAGGGATGGAGACTCCAGCAGCTCTCTGGGCAGCCTGTTCCAGTGCTCTGTCACCCTCAGGTTCATCATTGGCCTGTCAAAGGCAGGCAGATACTTCAGTATCAGGAATGAAATCCAGAAGGCGGCAGCACCCTCACAAATAAACACCGCTCTATAACCAACGATCTGCCACTCGAGAGAATTTAGACAAACTTGCTGCTGAAAATTCTTTTGCAAGATCTGGACACATTCTAGATGGGTTGTAGCCAAATACAGGTGCACTTGCCTTTCCACGTGTGGGGCCTTGTTGCCCGAGGAAAAGATCCCAAGCGTTACCTAATCCGCCAGGTACAAAGTTAATTAACTGTGTCATAACGTGGACGTGAAACTCCTGTCAGATGAACCACCATTCAGCTGGGAAAATGCCCCACTGACTCTCAACCTGTGCTTCTCCTGAGCCAAAAGAGAGCGATACCTTTGGACAATAATCCTACTCCCTTTGTTTCTTGGCTTCTAAGGTCCTGCTGCTCTCACATTTGGCGTTCCCAGTGAAATGGTGAGACATGGGAACGGGTTGCCCAGAGAAATTGTGGATGTTCTGTCCCTGGAAGTGTTGAAGCCCAGGCTGGATGAGGCTCTGAGCAACCTGCTCTAGTGGGAGGTGTCCCTGCCCATGGCAGGGGAGGTAGAACTGGATGAGCTTTAAGGTCCCTTCCAACTCAAACCCTTCTGATTCTATAATTCTATGATTTAGGCCTCTTGCCTGTGGAAAGTTTATTTTGTTGTTGTATTTTCCACTTTGCTCCATGCTCCTGGTGGATTCCTGATTAAGAAAGGGACAGAAACGGCCGTTTATTCATTACCCAACTAAACCCCAAGGCTCCGAGCTGTCATTTGCAGTTTGTGGCGACAGCGGCGCCGCGGTTTTGTCATTCAGGGCTCTGCTCTCATCGGGCCCTAACACAGAGTTCCTCCTCACGCCAAACTACCTTCGCTGTGACTGGGGGAAGGTACCTGGGAGTGGACAGATAAGGCTGTAACGTCAGCCAGCGGAAGTTCTGAGAGTCAGCAGAGCCCTCTCCCCCTAGAAAATCACATTAGCAAACTCATTTCACTTAGCCCCGCTCAACAGCCACCGCCAATTAACGTCAAACCAGCCTGGTTTGGATTTGATAACTTTTAGATGAAATGTTCCCTGGCCCTTGCGGATTTCTCGAGTCATCCAGCCTCCCCACAACTATTTTATGCTACGATAACTGCTTGAAAAGGAGCTGCTGGTTAGTTTTTAAATCGTGACAATGGTTATGGCATTTTAGAAGGATTTTTTTTGCTGCTGAAATAAAGGTATCTGAGAAAACCCTGCCAGCCAGGAGATCAAATGTTGCTGCTCCTGCTTCAGTCGCTCTGACCTGAGCAGCGCTGGGATGATCCCGAAGGCCGTTTTTCCATCAGTAACTCAAACCCAACCTTCTGGGTGATTAGGGTTTTCCATTTGTCAGGTTACAAGCAGGGAGTTATTTTTAGTGGAGATCCTTGAACTCTAGAAACCCGTTTGGGGTGAGATCAGCTTGAACCCTTGACTTAATCCACGTACGCTGCCGGGCTGCGGGGACTCCTCAGCTCGCAGCGGTAATAAAAAGCAATGCCAGAAGTCGTACTGCTCCAGAATTTAAAATACTCACTGGTTGTAATTTTGACTCGGTGCAGCATCGCTTAATTTCTTGTTTTCCTGACTGTTCCCTCCCCTCCTTTGCTAAAAAAAAAAAAGAGTAGCAGTGGCCGGGCCGGATTGTGTGACGCTGAGGAGCAAGACTTAGACACTGAGTCACTCTGGAATTGCTGCTCCGGGGTGAACTGCGACACGATACGGCTGCTCTTTCTGGAAGGAAGCAGGAGGTGGGGAGGAGGGAACTTGGTGCTGTGCTTTGCTTCCAGCCGGGCTCCCCACGCCAGCGAGGTGAGCTGGAAATGGTTGTGCCACCATCGAAACCCAGGTGAAAATAAAAAAAAAAAAATCACTGCTTGGCTGTCATTTGGCTGCAGCAGCAACACAAGGCAGGCTGGGGCTGGGCGGCTGCAGGGGTGGGGAGGACACGAGAAACCTTTTGGCCCTTCAGCATCTCTTTCCACCGCGCCGTTTGGAAAAGATTGTTGTTTAAAAGGCGGCGTTTCGGTAAAAATCGCGTCCCCGCCAGATGTCTCTGCCGTCCCAGAGCAGCTCTTCCCCAGAGCAGCTCTCCCCCAGAGCAGCAGCAGCTGTCTGTAAAAATGTCTGGAAGAATTCAGCACACAGGCTGAATTTGCCTTTTTTTGGAGTCAGGGTAAGGAGGCAGAGCCTTTTGTCTCGTGGCTTTCTGTTGCTTTACCGGCTCTGTCTTTTCAAATGTCAATTACCGCTGGAAAAGGTAAGCACCAAATATTTCCTGTCTACCTGGCGCAGTCCCTGGAGAAGTTGATAGGAAGGAAAAGTGGAATCATGTCCCCACATCAGCAATTTCAGCTGCCAAAGGACACGTGGCCCCCGGCTCCCTGGGGGTGGGGGGACCTTCCTCAGGACTCTGCAGGTCTCTGGAGGCAGCAGGTGGATTCCCATCGGATGGTTCTGAAAGGAAGGCATAAACAAACCTCGTTAATTATTATTACTGGGAACTAAATACAGTAAAAATGTCCATTTTTCTAAAATTTTAAAATTAAAAAAAAAAAAAATCCATTTTTTTGTACCTTTTCTGTGAGTTTCAGAGAGGTTTTTTTTAATATATTATCATCTTAATTCAGTATTCACCCAGCTTAAGAAGCTGGGCGACTGTGAATTGAGGGAATTTTTAACTGTCGGGTAGTGACAGGACAAGGGGGATTGGATCCAAACTAGAGGAGGGGAGATTTAGATTGGACATTAGGAAGAAGTTCTTCCCCATGAGGGTGGTGAGACCCCGGAACAGGTTGCCCCGAGAGGGGGTGGAAGCCCCATCCCTGGAAGTTTTTAAGGCCAGGCTGGATGGGGCTCTAGGCAACCTGCTCTAGTGGGAGATGCCCCTGCCCATGGCAGGGGCTTGGAACTCGATGATCTTCCAGGTCCCTTCTGACCCTGACAATTCTTCTATGATCCTATAAATAAAATATTAATGTGAACATTACTACCTGTCTAGCTTGAGAGCAGCGGTTTTATCCACCACTTCGGAACACTGTGTAACAAACTGCCTTGGCAATAGACCCTGCCCTGGGCAGACAGGACAGCTGGACCAGACTCAGCTTTGGGACAATGCCATCAAGAGGCCGTTTCCACTCAAAATACCTCTGGAAATTGCTCTGCATCTTTAGGCCTACCAGTAAAAGAAGGTCTCAGGGTAAGTCGTCAGGATAGCTGGTTTCTGTCAATACATTTGAAACGTAAAGTGTACATGCTGATCCCTACAGAAGAGGCTGGGGGCCGAGCACCGATTGTCTGGGGTCTCTCAAATTACCTTCAACCTTCTCTCCGACATTGCTCGGCCGCTCGTGGCAGCGCGACACCCAGAACCCAGCCCAGCTCTGTTATCAGTTTCATTTTTCCAAAATAGTTTAGGAAAAAAAACCCAAAAATTTAATATTCTGTGCTGGTTCTCAACAGTCAGGTAAAGAGCTGAATGTTCTCCTACGTTTTTGGAAGTTTGGTGCTGCAACAAATGTCATTAAAAAGCGATTGTACGATAACAGCTGGGATTTTTTTTTTTTTTTTAAGTGAACAGTGAAAACTCTTCTTGCCAACTAAAAGTGACAATTAATTCTTGCCTTACCTGTGAAACTGGTCGTATTCTGAACTGTGTAAACTTGATGCTGTGATAACTTGGGCATTTAACAGACTTGTTTTCTATGGAGCTGATTTAAATGCGGCTTTAAGAATACCTGCTCACCTGGAAATACTAATTTTCAGTGTTAAAGTTTGGGGTCCTGCGCCTGGGGAGGAACAAGTCCCTGCACCAGTGCAGGGGAGGGGTGACCTGCTGGGAATCAGCTCCACAGAGAAGGACCTGGGAGTGCTGGGGGACAAGAAATTCACCATGAGCCAGCAATGGGCCCTTGGGGCCAAGGCAAACGGGCTCCTGAGGGGTAGGAAGAAGAGTGTGTCCAGCAGATCGAGGGAGGTTCTCCTCCCCCTCTGCTCTGTCCTGGTGAGACCTCACCTGGAGTACTGCATCCAGTCCTGGGCTCCCCAGTTCAAGAGGGACAGGGATTTACTTGAGAGAGTCCAACAGAGGCTATGAGGATGATAAAGGAACTGGAGCACCTGCCTTATGGGGAAAGGCTGAGAGCCCTGGGGCTGTTTAGTCTGGAGAGGAGAAGACTGAGAGGGGATCTATTTATTTAATGTGTATAAATATCTAAGGGCTGGGCATCAAGAAGGAAGTGACCACCTCTTTTCACTTGTGCCCTGGGATAGGACAAGGGGAATGGATTCAAGCTGGAGCACAGGGAGTTCCACCTCACCAGGAGGAAGAACTTCTTTTCTGCAAGGGTGACAGAGCCTGGAACTGGCTGCCCAGAGAGCTTGTGGAGTCTCCTTTTCTGGAGACTTTCAAGACCCCTCTCGATGTGTTCCTGGGTGACCTACCCTGATTCTTTGATCCTGCTCTGGCAGAGCGGTTGGACCCGATGATCTCCAGAGGTCCCTTTCAAGCCCTAACATTCTGTGATTCTGTGAATTCCCTCTCTAGCCAGCACCACAGAACATGGTTCTGACCCACCAGTGGAACCAGTACGGGGTCAGGAATCTCCTGCAGCCAGGAGATTCTGCTGTGGTTTATCTATAATTGAAAAAATTAACTTCAAAGACAGAAGAAGAGAGTTTATGGGTATTTCTTCATTCTATACAGAGCCCAAAGAGCGTCTCAGTGTACGCAGAAATGTTTTACATCACATGTTCATGGATGGAAAAATGGAAAATGTAGGAATAACAGTAAAAATTAGAACTCCCTTCCTATAAAAAGCAGGAATTAACCTTCCCCAGTTTGTGTCTTGCATCAAATACGGTTCAACGTAATGCTGACAAAAGATTTCTGAAGAAGTATTCGATATTTTGTCAGAGGCAAGAACAAACCCACCTCTTGGTCAACACCAAGGGACAGTTTTACTTCTGTCTGGCTCCATTTCCTTCACTGGGGGAATTACCCCACTGCTAAACCACCTGAGGGGGCATCTTTGAGCACCCGTGCAGAGGTTGAGAGGAACGTTCACAATTCAGACCAGATTTCGATAGAAAACTCTCCTGATAATGAACTAAGGAGTGTTTATTTGCTCTTTTTTTTTTTTTTTGGTGTCTTCTCCATGCATGAAAACTTGATATTTCTTTTTAACATAACTTTTAAATTTTGATACGTATTTATTCTTAAAACATGAGAACGTTGTAATTGAGTTGTAATTAATTACATCTTTTAAAATCTAGCTAAGAGTACTGTCCTTCCGCATACAACCTTACAGTGGATTCTGGTTCTCCTGCTCCCAAATCACAAGCCAAAGGGAAATGGCCGTGGAGAGGAGCCGCTCGGCGTGAAGAGGTCGGAGGAAGGAGGAACTGTTAGGAGAAAATGTTTGGGGCAGGAACCTAAAGTATCTCTGGAACCAAGGGAGAACAGAGAATTATAAATACCAACAAAACGTCAGGATGGCAAAATGACCTTTTGTTCTAGATGAAAATGTTCCACCAAGCTCAGAAGCCCGAATCCGATTTAAATAGTCATATCACCAAAATGAATAAGAATTAAGAAGGTAAATTAATTCCTAAGGGAAATCACTGTAGATCTCATTAGTTCGGGAACAAGATACCTTAAAACTTTTAATTAAAGATAATATTTACTGCAAATGAATAAGAGTTGGCAGGTTTCAGCAGAAACCATAATCTCATTTATGCAAAGTTTTCTTCTATTAAGGCAGACATCATTAATCTCATTGGCGATGCCCTCCAGACTGACAGGGCTGCAGCGCCGAGGTGATTTCTTACGGGAGTCTTTTTATCTGCACAAAAGAAACGTAACTGAAGCAGACACGAGCCCTGAGAAGGGCTGAGCAATTAGAGATATCACTCTGTGCAAACAGAGTCCCGACTTGATCGCCTTAGCGAGCCGCTCGTAATGAGCTCACTTCTAACGGGGGCCCGGCTTCCCACCAGCGGCCGAAAAATTAGCGAGGGCTGGAGCTCAGGTGGCTGAGTTCTCTGCAGAGTAATCCAGCTCTGGAGCTGTTCTGACTTGGGAAGAAGCTGGAGTCCACAGCTAATTGAACAAACTGAGATGAGACGATGTTCTCCAAAGAGCGGTGGGAAAGCTCCGCAGTTCTGTCTCAGCGGTGGGCAGAAGGGGGCTCTTTCTGCAAGGTGGGACTCATCGTAGAATCCTAGAATCATAGAACTGTCAGGGTTGGAAGGAATCTTAAAGATCATTGAGTTCCATCCCCTGCCACGGGCAGGGACACCCCCCACTAGAGCAGGTTGCTCAGAGCCCCATCTAACCTGGCCTTAAAAACTTCCAGGTTGCTCAAGGTCCCATCCAACCTGGATCTGAAACTGTGATGGAGCATCCACAGCTTCCCTGGACAACCTGTGCCAGTGTATCCCCACCCTCAGAGTGAGGAATTTCCTTCTTCTTTCCAATCTAAATTTCCTCTCTTCCAGTTTCAAACCATTAACCCCTTGTCCTACCACTACAGGATTCAAAGGCCCCATGGTGTTGACTGAACCTGGGGTATGGTTTAGATCCCTGTTGAGAAATTGTGAATAAATAGTGTAAAACCCCCCCACCTGGTTAGGTTTTGGTAGAAGAACTGCAAACAAGTGAACCACACTGAAATCTCTGGAGAAAAGAAAGCTCCAGCAGGATGGAATTTGCAGGATGGAATTTGCAGGATTTGGGGCTTGATGTGCTAATTATATTAAAGAAAATTCACCTCGGTTTGTAGCAAGTCAGAAGTGAACATTCCTGCACACCATGGCATGGGGATTAATGAACTGCTGTCACAGCAAACCCAAATTGATCCAGGGCACCTATTAATCAAAATAAAATGATGAGTAATTAATAAACGCGCACCACATACGACCTAAGCACTATGGTAAAGCGACTGGTGAGTGCATTTCTGGTAAAAATACACTCCAGCTTCAGAGGAGTTTTAAAGAGCTTTAAAATCTGTGGGTTGGAAGGCAAACTACAGCGCAGAGGATGAGATTACCCTGGTGGTGATAATGTTTTTGCGCGCGGTTTGGAAGCAACGCTTGAATTCCATCCCTGAGCAATCCAAAAAGTTGGTTGGTAACATCAAAACCGGCACCGGATTTCGTTAGGAAAAGTCACGAAGCGGCAGAGTTCACTTCCACGGCGACCACCTGGTTTATTTGCTGATCTTTCATCGGGAACGTACCAACGGTTCACGGAATTCAGCCGGGTAATCGATGGGGAACCCTTTCGGGCTGTGGTGCTTCCCTGCCCACCCGTCCATCGGCATCAACGGTCTCGCCGTGACAACCGCTCAAGCGTGAGAGCGTCTCGGGGCCGTGATATCACCGCTTGCTCGGGTCTGAAGAGAAGTCTACGTCAGGACGCAGCAAAATCAATGCTCATCCAATTACAGATATTTTTCAAAAATATTGCAGGCTCTGTTCATTCATTTTTTATGTCGTTTTTTTTTTCACTTTGGGTCAAAGACCGGCCGAGCCGCTGCTGCGGCATGATGGGTCTTGGTGGAATGAAGGATCTACCTTCAGGACCACCACAGAAAAGCTTTGGCGCTCTCTAATCCCACCTGGTTATCCCAGGCACATTTTCTATCTTTCCCTTAAAAACTGGGATATTGGAAGAGATGTGAAGAGAGGAGGGAAGAGCCTTCACCTGCCTTTCGACGGGAGACGCGAGAGAGGAAACGACACAAAGCCTCATGGCTCTGTCATCTAGCCAAGGAGAAGTTCTCCAAGCAAATAAACATTTTTCTCCTATTTTACGAAGAATAAAGGTGAGATTCCTATACCACCGATTCTCACGCACTGTCCTCCTTCAGAAAGAAGTGTGTCAATAACCACAGTTCTTATCCACATCTCTGTGTGTTGGCAACCTCTTGGCTCTCCAGCAAACCCAGATAATGTTCCCAGTGTATTTGATCCGTTCTTTTACCAAATCCCTCCTTCCATGACCATTCCTAGTGACAGGGTTTGCTGAGGGGCTTCCCCTTTACGACCAGCCATGGGAGGCTTACTTCTTCCTGCCAAGAAGACAAAGAGCTCTTTTTCCCTGTTGTGTTTAACCAGTAATCCTAACCAGTAATCCTAACCAGTAATCCTAGCGAGTCTCCCTCCCAGAGCCGGGAGGGTTAAGCTCTGCAGGATGAAGTGCTGGCCGGAAGGTAACTCCCGTACAGCCTCAGAAATCGGATCTGCCTGGTGAGTGCTGAGCTGGTGTGGGGTGAAAGGTAATCCCAGCCATGACCAGATGGCCAGCGGCGCTCCCAGCAGCAACTGCCGTCAAATATCCTCCCTCCACCCCGGCCTCAGTTTCCCCCCATTTTGCTGGGACGGCTCTTTAGGGGCTGGTTTCAGCGCAAGCCGCCGGTACTTCTTTACTGGGGGTGCCGCTCCAGGCTCCCGCTCAGGTAAACGCCCGCCAAGTCGCTTTATTTTACTGCCACCTACTGGGAAAATGACACTTATTTCTAAAATTGTCAAAAACCGGGCAGCGGCCTGAGCCGCGCCGCCAGCACCGGGCTGGGACCCGCTCCCCACCAGGGCCTGCACCCGGCCGAGACGGATCAGGCCGCACCTTCCGCCTCGTCAAGGAACGCGGGGCTTCGAAAGAGGCAGCCAGAGGANGCTGGCGGGGCCGGCGGGTCTCAGAGGGTCGGGAGCCGCCGCCATGTTCGGGGGTCTGGGGCGCTGCTTCGAGGAGGACCCTTTTTTCCGGTGAGGGGCTTCCCGGCGGTCCAGCTGAGCCCCGGGGCACCGGGGTGAGGGTGTCTGCGAGGGGGCTGAGGGGGCGGGGAGGCCGCCGCCGGGAGAGGGGCTTTGGGGTCTCCTCGGGGTCCCCGCCGGGGGTTCCCGCAGCGAACGGCCCCCGGGAGCGGCCTTTGAAACTCTGGAGGCGGTTAAAGTGTCGCGGGTGGTTTTAAGTTGCAGAATCTCGTCCCTCGCTCCCCTCCTCGGTAACCGTGGGGGATCTGTATTGTCTCGGAGCGCGGGGAAGAGCTGGGGGTCGCAGAAGCAGAGAATTCTTTAGGTTGGAAAAGACCTTGAAGATTGTTGAGTCCAGAGGGGCATCGAATGAGGAGAAATTGTCACCTCTGCTGGTTTGACTTCCTGGATTTTTCATTTATTTTATTTGTTTTTCAAAAAAAAATATATAGATGCTCGGTGTTCTAGCTTTATTTTTTTGTTTGTTTTTGGATTTTTGTTTGTGGGTTTGTTTGGTTTGGTTTTGTTGGGGTTTTTTTGGGTTTTTTTGTTGGTTTTTTTTTTTCTTACTGTAAGATTTCTGAGCTGTTGTGGGTGGGCACGCTGAAGATAACACTCGGTGTTCTTGTATCAAAACTTTGCCTCTACAAAATGAGTAAAGCCACGCTCTGTCTCTTACTGATTTCCAGAGGGGACGTTGACGTTCTAGCTCAGCAAATGTGTTGGGTTTTAAAATTTTCTATGGCAGCGCTTGGGGTAGAGCAGGGCTCTGTGTCCAACTCCCAAGCAGTTTATTTCCCATGGGAATCTTCGTTTGCCTCTGGAAGCTGAATCCCAAGTGGTGTCATGTGAATGCTCCCCTGGAGGGCTGGGCTAACCCCACCTGCTGAATTATCTCGTCTGGCCCCAGTTTGCAGAAATCTGTGGTGGGGAGGTAGGAAAATGGGATTGGAGAACTTGGCGGAGTCTGGAAGATTTTTCGGTTTTCCCAACTCGTTTAGGTTTTCCTTGCTGACTCCCTGGAGCTTCGTTAGGAGCAGAGCTAAGGGATAATCCAGGTGGGAGGACGGACTGGGAAGGGCAACGCGTGGGGCCTTGTGCTGTGGGTTTGTTGCCTGTATCCCTTGGCTACAAGGATATTCTGGCTGAGGTGGTGTTTGGACTTTGTTAAAGGAGACTCAGCCTGCTGCTCAGCTGCAGAAGCACGTTCCCAGCGGTGGGATAGTTTCTGAAGCTGAAGGTGTGCTGGGTTTCTAGGAATACGGGCACGGTTATAACAGTTCTACAACCAGCAGCAGTTTTACGTGCGGGATACACGAGGCAGAAGATGTCAATATGCAAATCCTCTGTGGGAAATGAAAATAATAATGGAAATCAAGTCTTTTATGGAATAATTTGTAGGGTGTTTTGGAGATAATAGTTGCTTTCCTCTTATTTATTCATTTTATTACTTCATTTTCATTGTAGATGCTGATGCAGTAGGGGGAAAAAAAACCAGATTGCAGGAGATAAAGGAAGGGTGTGTGTGTGAAAGAGATGAGAGAGAACTGATCTTGAGATTCCTTTTCTTGGCCCTCTCCTTGTCAATCTGTTTTGCATATAGTTAAGGAGATGAGCTTATTACTTCAGATAAGATTAGCTTCCAGAATAGTGTAATAATAAGCTTCTATGGCTTCACAAGGCGAGGTTTTTCGGGCTGCTGGACTGGAAATAGTCTCCTTGCGAGAGCAGCTGTCCTGGGGAAGCTCCAGTCAGTCAGGAAAGCAAAGCGCTGCCCGGTTTCATCCCAAACAGCCTGGACAGGCACCAAAGTGTCGTCTCCTCTGCCGACTGCCGTTGGCCTTTTGTTTTCATCTTGGTTTATTCCTCCAGGTGTTACCTCTGGTGTGGTTCTGTAATTTCAGGCTGAGAGAACGTCCTAAAGGTGGTAAAAAAAAAATAAAGTATTAATACAAAGTACACTTTCCAAAGTAATCAATTGAATTTATTGTTCTAGGAGCCTGCTTTTTCAACTGACCAGAAACCTCCACTGACAGAAGGAGTGACCTTGTACTTTTAACACCAAAAAGGGTTTCAGGTGGAACACAGACCCTTAAACTTGGGAGTTAAATCCCGAGGCATCCGCTACGATGCATCTCACTAGGTAAACTCTTGTAAAATCCTCACTTGCAGATGTTTTAGCAGCATCAGCTAAAAGGCTGAGCCTTTTTAGTTCTTTTATCGTTCCCTGCGAGCACCTGAATGTCAGGGGAAGGTCAGGTTCACTACTTCTTCCTGCAGAGCACGACAACAGCAATTTGTCAATCGTTTGTCTCCGTTCAGGACCTAATTTTGAAAATAACTTGCAGCGTTTAATGCGTGAAGGGCACAAGTTCTGTGTGCAGACCCCTCAGAGAAACCCCTCTCTTTTTCTCCATCGTTTTTAGGCGGGAGCAGTGCACAAGTTGGCAGAAATCATGCCTGCCTCTCTGAAGGAATCTTTTTTTCCTACCTAAAAAAGGTCAGATTTTAAGCCATCGATGGTCATTGGTGTTCTACGCCTAGAAAACCTGTGATTTGAACAAAAACCTTAAGATTTTGCATCCTCTACTGGAGAGACTTTGACTTGCCTAGTATTTTTTTTTTAATTTTTATTCTTTTTATCAGGATGACCACCTCCTTTTGCAGGTACACTTTGAGTTTCAACCACTAGAACCATCCAGGTGGTAGCTTTAATTCCTTAGAAGCCTGGTCTTCCAGGCCAGTTCCCTGTTGACTTTCCGCTGGATTTGCCCTACTCCAGAGCGTGACAAAATCACGGTGCTCCTTTTGAGCCTTGACATCGCTCCATCATCTTTTTTTTTTTATTATTTATTTTTATTTTTTTAATGTATGACTCCCTAAAATGTCCCCAGGGGACTGGGAGACTTTGCTTCTGTTCCCAAATCTGTCCCATCCCCTCAGTATTTATCTCACTTCTCAGTCTCTTGTAGGAAGCAGGTAAATTGTCTCAGGCCTTTCATGGCTTTTTAAAAGAAAACAGCAAACCCAGCTTGAGAGGCAGGGAGGAGCGTATCAAATAGATGTTGTGGAGGGTGACTGGCCACGAGCAGTTGCCAGAGAAGCTGAAATAAGGCAAAAAGGACCGTTTCACACTTTTTTTTGGTCGTGAGACGTGTTACAACGTGTCCCCCATGCTAAATTCAATCCATTTTCCTTACCTACTCTAAATCTACGGAACTTTCTTTCGTTGTGCTGTCGCTTTCCAGTGTCCTCCTCCTTTGGAGCTGCGGCTGGGGAGGAATTTTGTTGAAATACAGCTGATATTTATTGGTGTTTTGAATAATTATCCAAAGTTTGTGGCACGGAAGCGGGTTTGCAGGTGCTGCGGTGCCGCCCGTGCGCGTCCCGGGGCTTGGCTCGTAAGGCTTTTTCCGGCTTTTTCCATCTGCTCTTCGTCCTACATGGAGCGAGGGGCCGCTGGCCGTGCCTCAGCTGCTTATCGTGTCGGGACAGATGTGAAAGTGGCTGTCACGTGAGCTGGGCTTGATTAGGGGCTGCTTAACGAGGATGCTAAAACTGCTTCTTGTCCAGAAAGGTCTGATTGCCCTGCAGTGAGTTCAGTATGTGGTTAAAAAAAAAAAAAATCTTACTGGAAAATGGATCCAGCATTACGTTTGTCACCTTATTTTATATATAAAGTTATATTTAATCTTATTTTAAAAAAATAAACTAAATGCAACTTCGGCACAAGAAGAGAGTGCAAAGCGGAGCTCAAAGAGTCCACATGGTGTGGAAACTGGTTTTGGTGGGCCTGGAGATGAGGGGTGGGGGGAAGAGAAATTCAGGAGGCTTTCAAGAGGTGCTTGGGTGTTGAAGGAAGGAGGAACTACCTGAAGCCAAGGCTGAGAGGGGATCTGATCCATGTCTATAAATATCTGACGGGTGGGGGCCAAGGGGAAGGGGCCAGGCTCTTTTCTGTGGTGCCCTGGGATAGAAGAAGAAATAACAGGTACAAGCTGGAACCCAGGAGGTTCCACCTCAACAGGAGGAGAAACTTCTTGGCTCTGAGGGTGATAGAGCCTGGCCCAGGCTGCCCAGAGAGGTGGTGGAGTCTCTTTCTCTGGAGACTTTCCAAACTTCCCTGGATCTGTCCCTGTGTGGCCTGCCCTGGGTGATCCTGCTCTGGCAGGGGGGTTGGACTGGATGATCTTCAGAGGTCCCTTCCAACCCCTAACTTTCTATGATTCATGGCGTCCTGGAATGTCCCGGGAAAGGTGGTGGTGTCCTGGAGAGGTGTGAGGTGTCCAGGAAGCGTCGGGAAAAATTGATAGGAGTGCAGATGAGGTGCTGTTAGGCCTAAGTCAACATAGCTGGGAAATGACTGTCAAGGTTCCCAAAGTGGCTTTCAACAGAACAGCCAAGGGGGAAGTGGGGCTGGAGGGGAGGAACCGAGGCACAGGGCTTGTGGGGAGGGGGAAATGAAGCACAGCCTTTGTATGAGGTAATAATTTGTAGCCTTGGACCTCAGGCGACAGTGCCGATCATACGTCGTGCTGCTCACAAAATCCTATTTTGCCCCTCTTTTGGCCTCAGGTAGAAATTGGGGAAAAAAAAAAATCCCCCAAAAGGGTTGTCAGGCTGCCCAGGGTGGTGGTTGAGTCCCTGTCAAGATGTGGTGCCTGGGGATGTCCTTGGTGGTGGACTTGGGGGCATAGAGTCAATGGTCGGACTCGATAATCTTCAAGGTCTTTTCCAACCTAAAATGACTCTATGAGATATTTAGTTCTTGTCCAAATTGGAGAATGGAGAGAATTATGGCATTTGTAATGGAGAGCTACTTGAGCAAGGGTTTGCCAGCTTTGGGGTTCTGGGGATTTTTGGAAATGGAGGTGGAGTATTTAGGAATAGGGAAAGAAAACCACCAGGAAAGGAAAAACCCAGGAAAAATCTTTGTTGCTAAGCAGACAAAAGGGCTGTGAGAACAGGGCTTGGGGAAAGGAAAGGCAAAGATGCCAGAGCAGGTGGCTAAAGGAGGTGGAATGGGCTTGGATTTAGAGGATAGTGCGTGTTCTGGAGTGTGGGGGTCGAGGGGGATGAAAAGGAGCATGGGAGCAGCCAGCAAAATAATTTTGAGGGGTGGAGGGGGGAACTGGGGCGTGAGATGAGTTCAGAGAGTAGTAACTGTGCTGAGCTGTGGGGGATGAAAGTGAAAAAAGGAGAGAGGGGAAAAACCCCAATTCTTTTAATATCAGGGATTAGAGGTGATAAAATAAGTCAGTTCCTGGCAGATAGTGAACATAGGCTGGCTGCAAAGATGGAGTGTTTTTGAAAAAAAAAAATAAATCAAGAAATATGGACACCAAGAGTGTAGGAGAGCACTGGAGGGAGCGGAGAAGATGAAACAACTAAACCACCCAACCAACCTGAGAGGTAGGAAGAAAAAGTGAAAGTTTGTGAGGAATGGGAAATTAAAAGCTTAAAATAAAGCATTTGAATAAAGAACCATAAGGAAGGAGGTTTAAAAACTTGAGTTTTACAGCTTGTGTAGCCGGGAGAAAACCCCGGCGACTTTCTAAGGGCCGTCTCTCTTTTCCAGGGATCCTTTTGCCGCGCACCACGAACACATGCGGCAGGTGATGAGAAGCTTTTCTGAGCCTTTTGGCCGAGATCCATTCCTCAGTATAACAGATGGAAGGGAGAGGGCGGCGGATCGAAGGACGCGCCAGGACTCTCAGGTTGCCCTGAGAGGAAATCGCCGAGTAAGTATTTTCTTAATCTCCAGGGATTGCTGCGGGGAATTTACATTTACTGGTGATAGAGTTGGCTTCGGGTTTCCAGTTGTGTTAAATTTGGTCGTCAGGGGAACCAGAGACCTGGCTGAGCTTTTGGAACCGTGGTCAGATTGTTTCTGGCCCAGAGGAAGGGGAATAATCTCTCTCCGGCTTCCCCAACGGTGACAAACTCCTGTTAGGAATAACAACACATCTGGGTGTGATTGAACTTAAAATAGTTAATGAAACAAACCAAACATTTGTCAAATGTTCAGTTTAATAACCAGGACATACTACATGTTTCTATTCCAGAAAGGCTTGAAAAATGTCCAGTGACAGAGCCTTCTGTGAACACCTCTTTCCTTTTTGTGCTACCTGGACTTGAAAAGGTGCCTTGGCACGTTTGGGCCTTCACTCTGCACGTCAGTACCTTCTGTCTAGTTAGTTATAGCTGATTTAACCCCGTCCTGCGTTTCAGCCACCTGAACAGTATCTACACACACATTTTTAAACCCCGTTTCAACTTTGCAACTATGAAGAGAGGCTTCACGTCCTGTATTTGGCCTGATTCTTCATGTTTCCTTTAGATAGAAGACTGTAAGAATTAAAGGTGGGGGAAACTGGTACAAAACTTAGAATTTCTGTGAATTACCAGCTGCAACTGAGAAGCTGGCAGTGGTCTGTTTTGCATAAAGTATCTTTTTGACTCTCTGGCCGTGCAAGAAAATTGTATCTTACGCTTCTGTTGCTGCCTTTAGAAAGGACAGACGGTGATTCCGTTCCTTCCACCACACTAAATATTTGGCAGCTGAGTGATCTCTAACGAACCACATTCCAGTTTTTATTTTATTTTTTTTTAAAAACCAGTTGGAAGGCAAGCCCGATGCCAAGGGCTTGTGGAGCTCAGCCAGATCTAGTGGTGGTGGTTGTTCAAACCTAGATAGTTAGAGGTTCATAAAGAGAGGCGAGAGGCAGACTAGCACCTCCCAGTCAGGGTAACTGTCACATTCCTTCCCCCGCGCTCACGCAGAGCCGCTTCGTTTCAAATATAGATGTTGCTCGATCTAATGAGGGCCTGACCTTTCCTCTACTGAAGCAGATTCTCAAGCCTTGGTTCAGTAGATGCCTAAAACCAGATCAGGCTGCTGTTTGTTTTTTTTTCATTTAAAAAAATAAGTCAAACTGTAGGGCTTTGCGTCCCTTGTTCTCGGCGCTGAGGGAGAAACGGGCACGGAAAACCTTTCTCTGCGGCTGCAGAAAGAAGTTGAAGGTACAAGAGGGCTGAGTTGTTTTGATAAGCACAAAAGAATTCCACACCTGCTAAAATCTCCCCAGTATCTTTTGAAGTTCCTCAGGTTTCACCTAAGAGCTGTGGGATGGCACAGAAGACTCAGCACTGGTTACTGGAGCCGTGTAGTAGTCTCTAACTGCTTTTTACTACAAAAATGCTTCACACGCTTCAAATAAGAGGAATTTTCGGTAGGGGAAGATGGATATCTTTACTACCATGTAAAATATACTTTGCTTAAAATCACCTGTACTGATTAGTGCTACTGTCGTTCTGTGTCATTAAACTGGAGCCTGCCTAAAGCTGCTTTACAAGGAACAGAGTTTGTGGCAACAGCTCCAAAGTGCATCGATGCAGCCTGAAAATTTGAAAAATCCCTTTCCTTTCTTGGGCAGCATCAGTTTTTAGCCTCTGGGAGGGAGGGAAGGAGAAGGAAAAACTATGAGCAGAAAGAATGGGATGAAACATCTTCAGAGACACCAGCTTTTGGTTTTGTTTGGATATCTGATTGTCCTTTATATTAGGCAACTATTTAACAGCTTTTAATATGTATTATAAACTAAAGAGTCTGTAAACTTCTTATGACTAACAACTTATGTCTGAAGAGATCCTTTTGCACTTGATATCTAGAGAAAAAAAATTATATTCTTTCTGTCACAATATATCAGACAGAACTGCAACCTGAAAGAGTTCATAAAATTATTTAAGAATGGAATCGTTCCTTCCTTTGGGGTTTAAAAGTCTGTCTAACCAGCCCTTCTTCAGGGGGCTTTTATATAACTCTCCCATCTTGGTTTCCTGGAAACATCACTGTGTTTTCCAGCATCTCCCTGCCCTGCAGGGATATTCAATATCAGTTGGTCAAACAGGAACTGTACTTGCTGGTGTTTATAGCTACAGCTATTTATACAGCTGCAGAAGAATATACTTTGCTCGTGGGGGATTTGTCTGTGGGGTGGTTCTCTATATGATGATAGATTTACCTAGAACTTCTTTGCAGTGACCTTTGAAACTGCTGACAAGGGAGACTTGGTGTGTGTCCATCGCAGGGGATGTGTGGGTATTTGAAAGAAATATGTTTAGATTTACCTTCGTCTCTGGTGATGCACAAAGAGTGCTTGTGAACCAGTCAGCTGCGTCACACAATTTTTTTCAGCTCTGAAATCATACGCCAGCCTTCTGGAATTGAATTTACATGAAAGGTACTATTGATTTGTTGGTTTTTAATCACCTTTCAGTGGTGGGGTTTCTGCCACATGAGTGGAATGAAGTGTTTTTAGAGGAGTGAGTGATCTCCAACGTGCTGTGCCATGTCTGAAATAATTTTAGTACCAAGGTTGCTCTGCTCTACAACTGGTTCTTCGCTTCCAGCTTTAAGTCCTTCTAGTATATAGGAATATGACTTATTAAATGTGGTGACAGCTATCACTCTCCAGCAGCAGGGTATAAATAAATAACTGCTATATTCCCCGAGATTACTTCATGTCATGTTGTTGTAGCATACTACAAATTACCAAGCTCCTCTGGAGCGACCATTTTTATTTGATCAGCAATGTTTCATCTCACCTGCTGCAGCTGAAAGTGCCCTAGGAAAGTTCCTTCTGTGTCTGGTAACAGGTAGAACGACTGAAAGACGTTGATCCTTTTTCTTCCAGGCAACAAGCTGCTCCCTCACACCCTTTGCAGGCTTTGGTCGAGTGGTTAGTATCCCAGGAGTAATAATCCTTGTAGCTCTTGCTCATGTTGTCTGCAGAACTAAAGCATGGCCAAAGGTTTGGCTTGGTGCGTTCACAACCTGCTTTTGGTGGTGGTGAGATACTGCTTGAAAGATCGTGCTCCGTATATTAATATTTTTCCTTATTAAATCTAAATATGCTGGTATTAAGATTGGAAAAGTTACTAAGCAGCTGGCTCTTCGCCTCGGAGTTGTCGCTCATGGTGCTTGATCCCTGATGGATGTGAGTGGAATAATCGCTGGAGAGAGACCTCAGCCTCGGAGTGTAGATGGACACTGGTGGCCTGGAGTGCATGTCTGTGGTACTAACAGGACCTGCAGCACTGGTCACAGAATTTCCACTGGGACTGGGCTTGGCATGACTTTCTCAGCTTGAGTTTGTTGAGAGTCTGGAACATATCTTGTAAAAAGTACCTGAGGAAAAGCAAGTTTATTGTTACGACCCTCGTGGAGCTTTTTGCTTCCTTTGGGAGGCTTTAATGAGTCCTCAGATTGAAAACCAGTAGCTTAGAGAGTGGCTCTCACTTGCAGAGCAGATAAAACTAAGCGTGGGTCTTTGATTTTTCAGCTCTAAAAGCGTTACTTGTTTAATTATCTCTTCCAGGGGCACAAATTGGCAACTCGTTGTGTGCAGAAAGTGTGTTAGCGAAGCAAAGCTCTCCTGCTGGGAGCTGCCCAGGCCGTGGTTTGACTCCCCCTGCCCCAGTCTCGGGCAGTAATTCCATAGGTACAGCCGATTGTCATCGGTCAAAATTAAAATCATTTTCATTCCAGCTGCAGAAGGCGTTTTGCTGGAGTTACTGACGCTTGCAATGATTTGGTGCCCTAAATTGTCCCTGATTATCACCCAGAGGCTTTGATAGCCCTTAAGGATTCTAATTTCCTGCTACTCCAGAAACAATTTGGCCACAATATGAGCTTATTTTGAGCGTCAAATCTTCCACTTCTGTCTTTCCAGTATCTCCAAATTAACAATCAAGCTCCCCACGCCAACTTTCAATTTTGTTTTTCGTTTGAAAAGATGCATTTTTGCTTTGCCTGTGAATTGCTGCCTGTAAAAGCCTTGTTGCCGGTCTGATTGCATTAAAAAAAATGCATATTAAGAAAAACCAGCCCAGCTTCAGAACTTGAAGACCCCGAAGATCTATATTTTAATTTGTATGTTTTGTCTTTTAGCAGGATATGGATTTTGGGGAACCTTTTTTCGCAATGGACAGGATGATGTCGAACATGCGAAACAGCATGCTGGAGATGCAGAGGAAATTTGTAAGTTTAAAAAAAACTTGGTTCTGAAATGAGCTGCATTGGAGAATGACGGTTCTTGAAAAATATTACTTGAAGTCCTGCCAAGAAAAAGTCTTAAGTGGATATTAAGAATTTTCGCTTCATTATTTTTCCCTTCCACTATATTTTAGTTGTAATTTTCTATGCTCTCTCTGATTATTTCCTAAGAACAGTGCTTTAAATATGCACTTGGTTCTCTTGGGGTTAGAACTGCTCGGAGTTATCTGGTCTCTGGCTGTTGCCAGAGCTGGCACCTTAAGTGAAGGAGCCATTTGAAGTATCACTGGACACTTCAACCCAACAGAGCCACCAACACCTAAGTGCCACCCTGCAGAGCGATGTTCCTCTGATTTGATTTTCAGCGCCGCGTCTTCCGTCGGAGGCTTTGAAGATAACGCTGACGTCTGTTAAGTGTTGCTGACTTGATTTATTGTGTTTTACGGGCCTTGTAAAAGAGCTTGTCACTGGTGTTGCTCGTCCTGTTTCACCTGAACTCTTTACACGCCCCATTCCACGCTCTGTGTGGCAAGCCTGATGTTCCAGGTTATATCCTCGTTCCTAAAGTCAGCTGGGCCAGGGCAAACCTTCGAGCAGCTTGGATTGCTGCCCGTGGTTTTTTATTTGTTGTCTTTCCTGGCATGAGGAGACCTGGGGCAAGACAAGGCCCAGAATGCCCAAGTCCCTTCCCAAGAGGCTATATTTATGGTGCCAGGACTGAGGGTTGATTCTCTTACTTAATAAGATAGTCTCAGAATGTAAGAAGCACTTACGAAGTTAAAACTTGTGGATAATAAGAGGTCTGCGTTGCTTGTAGGATGACCTGTCCGTCCATCCGGAGGCGCACACGTTCAGCTCCTCCTCTGTGATGACATACTCCAAAATAGGGGATGAACCACCAAAAGTTTTCCAAGCTTCAGCTCAGACACGCACGGCTCCGGGAGGTGTAAGTAGCGCTGAGACGCAGCGAGAAGGTGGCGTGTAATTGTCGGGATCTACGTTCCTCTTTAGCAAAGCACGCTTTCCTCCAGGATCTTTTTCTAAATTAGAAGAGTTAACTGTAGTAAAAATACAGGTCTGTTTATATATTGCTCTATATTAAAAGCTTCTTTAGGCTGAAGTGCTGTTTTCTTCCTTGTAATTTGGATGCTCGTAAGTATACCCCTGCAGAAATCGTGTGCCTGTCAAAGACCGGAACAATGGAGCCGATTCTTCGGAGCAGCCTCCAACGTCTTCTCTTTGCTCGAATTAATCCCCCTCTTGTAGACTTAAAACTGTCTAAAATACAAGATAGCGAGAGCCGGTCTGTTTCTGTCAAAGACGGCTTCAAATCCTCCCCCCGTACTCAAACCCTTTTAACCGCTTACGTAACGCCGCCGATGAAGATGCCCTTTTGTTGACTTCCTCGCAGCTGTCGCCTCTAAATTCCGCTCAGAAATTCGAATTTGAATTTGAACCCTGAAGTGAGGTCCCTGAAAGATTAGACGCCAGCAGTCAGGGCCCTCGAGCAGGATTGGCTGGGGGATATGGTCAAGCTCAAGCAGACACTTGGTTATCGAAAAGTTCTAATAATATCCCCGTGAACGCGGCGATAAGCGGTTGCCTGGGTTTCAAGCCGGTCAACAGGACAACCTAGTAATGAGTTGTCCCTTCACACGGAGAAGATTGGCATCGGTTGTTCCTCGTTTTGTTGTCAAGGAGAATGTTGAAGACTGGTCTGCCTGTGGTATATTTAGACCAGGCTATTTTTTTGATTTTATTTCCCCCCACCCCCTCAACAATTAATATCCAGTGTATACATTACTTAAACAAGAACATCTAAAGCTTCTTAACCTTCCTGTTTGTGGATAAAAAAGTAGACTTGATCTGTGCTTTGTCGGTGTATTTAAATACATACATCAGACAATTGGAAAAGCTTGTAAAATTTTTTTTCTTCAAAAAAAAAAATAAAGGAGAAAAGTGGGACTTCTTTTTTTAATCTTCTTAAAGTTCTTTTTTTGTTTGGTGCTTTGTTTTGGTTGGAATGTTGCTTACTTCCCTTTTTTTTTGTACAGGTTAAGGAAACCAGAAAAGCACTTAAAGATTCTGAAAGTGGACTGGAAAAAATGGCTATTGGTCATCACATCCATGACCGTGCTCACGTCATTAAGAAATCAAAGAACAGCAAGACTGGTGATGAAGAAATGAACCAAGAATTCATCAACCTGGATGAAAGTAGGTCTCTCTGTGCAGCTCTCTAATGGGCTTTACGCTGGGGTTTCACGGGCCAGGTTTGAAGTTCCAGCTTGAGATGTCTTCAAAGGGACTGGTTTTCAGGCAGTTGAAGTCTGCAAATCAAATTTCCTTCTTTGATAGAAATTTGAACAACTTAAGCAAGTAGTTAAACTTGAAAACGTGTTTAATGCAGTTGATCCTGTTTACTTGTACAATAGCCACTCATTTCAAAGTACCTTTAATCGTATTTTATGGTTTCAAACAAACTTTTAAGAGAATTTTACTAATTAGCTGATTGTGGCTAATAGAAAATACACATTTGAGAGTTGTGTGGTTAAAATATACATACATTTTTTTTACAACACGGTGACTTTCAGGTGTTTATCTTCCAAGCATAAGCCCACCAGCAGTAAGCTTCTAGTTGTCTTTCACAGATCCCCTGGAAAGCTTGCAGGCCACATGGAGAATCACGAAATCACAAGTGTAGGGGCTCTGAATAGTAATTTTTAATAAAAATAAAAAGATAAACTTTGTTTTTCAGCTGAGGCCCAGACCTTTGATGAAGAGTGGCAGAAAGAGATCATGAAGTTCAAGCCGTCTAGAACTCGATGCAATTTGGAAGCTCCAAAGTACAGAAGTATTCATCACATACCCAGGGAAGATGGATTGAGAAGGTAAAAATAGTTTCCTACCAGACTGAGCAAAGATTAGCAGCAGAATGAGAATTCAATTCTGAAGGAATCTGAGGAGAAGTAAAATATTTTATTTCTCCATGTCTCACGATGCCACAGTGTAAAGCAGTATTTTGTTCACTAAATCCTGAAGATATTCAAGTATTTTTTGACTTTGAAAAGGACTTAATGGGTCAAAATGGTGAGGATTTTTTTTTTCAAGAGGAATGTGCCTCAAGAAATGTAGCTCAAGCCTGTACAAATAACAGGCTGCCCAGGGCAGGGCTGGAGTCCCCCTGATCCCTGGAGGGGTTTCCAAGGCTGTGGTGCTGAGGGACAGGGCTCAGCGGTGCCCTGGCGGGATGGGGCAGCGCTCGGACTCTTCCAACCAAACCAGTTCCATGATTCTAAATGCTGTAGCTGCTGCCATGGCCATTAAACTGGGTTAGGTGAGGAAACAGCCCAGCTCTATGGTGGTTACAACGGGAAGTTGCTTTGGAAGAAGAGCCAAATGTCTTAGACTAACACCACTGTACCTCCCCAAAAGTGATGAGCAAAATGTACATACGTTTCCCCCCTATACCCTCTGGTGGTTGTGACCTGTTGTCCATTTGTTTCAGAGAGAAACCACTTGCAATTGCGGGTCCCAGGGAGCCCAGAGCTTCCGTGGAGAACCTCAACGTGAAAGGAACGCACGTTCCCATCAGAAGCAGCAAAAAATAAATCGCTTCCGCTCTCCATTCGTGTGGAGTTTCTTGGGAGAAGAGAATGGTGCTGCATTGCTTATGTTCCTCGAAGTATCCAAATATACATGACCAATCTCTGTGTTTTGTGGATGTATTTAGCGTGCCTTGCTACTCCCATCTTGGGACAGCTGAATGTTCTTTACAACTTCAGATCCTTGGGTAAACCCTCGAGTTTCAGGCCATTAAAAACCCAGCAACTTTCCACTTAAAAAGCACTTTAATAGATGATCACTAATTCTGTTTTAAAAACAAACAAAAAAAGCGTTGACTGGCAAGATTTCTGCCACAATTGCACCACTCTCAGGCTTTATATTCAGCCTGGTAACGCAACTACTTTTTTCCACTCTAACTTGCACAGCAAGTAAATCACCTTTTGATTTTGTGTGGCTGAAATAATTACTAATTTTCTAGGTGATACAGCAATTAATAGTAACTTGAATACACTACAGCCAATATACGTATAAAATTTAAAATCCTACTGTAAATTGTTATAGAATCCCCAGATTCACCCTGATTTAACACGAAGAAAAGCGAGAGGAAATACTAAAATGAATGCTAAAGTGACAAATACTTTAAAGAAATTGTAGTTTATCAGTGTTCTTATGTTTTTCTGTGCCTAGACCGGTCAGTTTTGTATTTCTGTTCCTTGGTGTTACTTCCTTTGGAGGTGGCTTGTTGTTTTTTCAGTCTTCAAGATTCTCTGTAGTAGCTTTTTAATTATTCTGTAATAATCCCAGAAACTCCGTTGTAACTCTTAGTTATTAACTGGAAAAATCCATGGGAGGAATGGGTTTCATAGGCAGTAGCTGAACAGGGTAACACAGAATTGCACCATTTCTTCTGTTCTCACCAGCAGAAAAAGAGCCCTGCACGCAGGGAACCATCTCCCCTCTGCCGAGATGGGTTCATTTTCTTCTGTGTCCTGTTTCACCAGATGTGGAACGATCCGAAATGTAACACTTGACGTTGTTGTTTGGTGTCAGAGTCTGATGTTCTAGGAGAACTGGAAGAGTCTCTGGATTAGAAGCGTGAAGTTCCTATGCTGTTGGTTTTGTTTCTGTGTTTCTTTCGCAGGATCGATCCCCGTGTCGCTGCGTAAATAACTTCTGTAGGCTATAAGGTTACAGCACTAGCACTAGAGTGTATATTTCAAGGCTAAGATATTAGCGTGTAGCCTTAAAAAATAAAATAAGCACTATTTATATCATAAAATAAGTTTAGTAAGTTAAGATTAATATTCAGCTAAAAAGGAAGTGGCCTGTAAATCAGATATTCCTGTGCACTCCTCATTCTTTAATTCTATGTTCAAAAATAAGCAAAAGTACTTTTGTGGAACTCTGACAAAGGAAAGACAATTGTTTGTTTATTGAAGTGCAATGATCTCTTTCTATTATTAGAGCAATAAATCTGAGTGACAGTAAGTTCATGCTGTTGAACCTTTCTCTGAGGTGAGTGAGTAGCAACCTCTGCCAGGACAGGCTGAAATTGTGATAAACGAGGCTTTACTCTCCTGAAAAAGTAAGAATACAACAGTGGGGCCACATCTCCCACACTTTGAAGTCTATTATTGCATCGATTTGTGCAATAAATGCCATTGAATATAAAGCTGTGGGGGTGTTTACCGGGACATTTAAGTGACATAACCTGGAAATAAACGGCATGAAGAGTTTTCGTGTTGTAACTTCAGAAATCTTTGATTTGAGAGTCACTCCTATTTAACAGAAAATCGTATTTATCTGGCAACGTGGACTTTTGCCTATGCTTGACTGAGATAAAACACCATATATATGAAATTAATAAAACAAATGCATACTATGGATTTAAAATTATAGTGGGAAGAAGCTAATACTCATTACACAACTTTGTAATGCGAAACAGTGTTCTAAAGTGTAATATCCTCCATAGAAGCATCTGCACCTCTAATTCTTTAATAAAGTTATTTATTATTTATGGTCCTTGCTTGGCTGTTTCCGCACCACAAAAATGATTGTTATTTATTTGAGGCTGCTCTGAAACATTCTAATATGACACCAATAGCAAGACTTGTTTCTAATTAGTAAACTCCAGCTGACCATGCCTGTGAGGGGCAACCTGGGGCTTGGTAACAGACTGTCACCCACTGCCAGCATGGTGGGGGTTGGAAGGAACCTCTGGAGCTGATCTGGTGCCACCCCCCCTGCTCCAGCAGGGTCACCCAGAGCAGGGGGCCCAGCAGCGCAGGGTCCAGACGCCTTTGGAATCTCTCCAGACAAGGAGACTCCCCAAACTCTCTGTGTAGCCTGGGTGAGGCTCCAACCGCCTCCCACCAAAGAAGTTTCTCCCAGGGAACCTCCTGGGTTCCAGTTGGTGCCCGGTGCCCCTTGTCCTGGCGCTGGGCACCCCTGAGCAGAGTCTGGCCCCAGCCTCTCGCCCCCCGGGGGCCCTGGAGCTCTTGCTCAGCCTTGCTCAGCTCCCCTCTGGGGCTGCTCTTCTGCAGCTGAACAGCCCCAGGGCTCTCAGCCTTTCCTGCCCACACAGATGCTCCAGGCCCCTCAGCAGTTTCTCAGCCTCCACTGAAGTCTCTCCAGTAGCTCCTGGTCTGTCTGCAACTGAGGAGCCCAGAGCTGGCCCCACTAGGANACGGGCCGAGGCCGGGCACGAGGTGGCGGGTTCCCGCCGGGGGCTGCGGGGCCGGGGCGCCGAGGTGGGAAGGAGGGAGAGGGGGGGGGTAGGGATGGAACAAATCGGTCTGAAAGCGCCGCCTCAGAGGAAGGAAAACGGGCAGCGAGTCGGTCACGGGAAGAGGAGGGAAAACGGGGAAAAGTGGGGCTGGCACAGCCGGGCTTGGCGGGGAGGGGTTGTCTGGTGCTTTTGAGGGTGGTGCAGAGCTTCAGGGTGACCCTGTGGGAGCTTGGAAAGGCCGCTTAGCTTTAAATGACCTGTTTGTCATGGATTGGTTGGAAGCTGTGGGAAAGCAGTTGGACTGGAAGTTTATGTGTTGGCTCAGTGAGCTGCATTGATTTGCTCCTGACTAAAAAAATCGTGGAATGGTTTGGGTTGAAAGGGCCCTTAAAGACCATCTAGTTCTAACCCCCCTGCCATGGGCAGGGACACCTCCCAGTAGAGCAGGCTGCTTAAGGCCCCGTCTAATCTGACCTTGGACGCATCCAGGGAAGGAGCATCCACAACTTCCCTGGGCAACCTGTGCCAGTGTCTCACCACCCTCAGGGCGAAGAATTTCTTCCATACGCCTAATCTCATGTTGCCTTTCAGTTTCTCCTGAAGTCCTGCAGGCACTGCTCTTCAGGAATCTTTCCCAATGAGAGGATCCGCAACATCGGCATCTCGGCCCACATCGACTCGGGGAAGACGACGTTAACGGAGCGAATCCTCTTCTATACGGGCCGGATAGCCCAGATGCATGAGGTTGGTTTTCAGGAGACTCCAGAACAGAGCAGCTCCCGACAGGCTGAGCGTGCTGGGTGCCGTCGCGACGTCGCTGTGACTTGTTTGNCAGAGCAGAAGGGGAGGAGAACCTCCCTCGCCCTGCTGCCCACTTCTCCTCATGCTCCCCGAGAGACCATTCACCCTGCCCCTGCGGGGCCGTCGCTGGCTCACGGACTTTGTCCTGGTCGCGTTTTTTGTTGGCTTTTTTTTTGTGGGTAAAATCAGCTGATCTCCCTCCGCACTCCCGGGACCGCTCTGACGATGCAGTGACACCGGCGACCTTCAGCCGCCCAGCCCCCGCTCACCGCCTCCGGGTCACTCATTGCACCACTTCACGGATTCAGCCCCAAGAAACCTTGAGGGGACCGGTCCGGTCAGAACCATCATCCTCCCCCTCAGCACTAACACCGTCCCGTATCACCCGCTGCTTCTCTCAGGCTCCCGCCTTTAACCCCGGGAAGGGCNCCAGTGTCTCACCACCCTCAGGGCGAAGAATTTCTTCCATACGCCTAATCTCATGTTGCCTTTCAGTTTCTCCTGAAGTCCTGCAGGCACTGCTCTTCAGGAATCTTTCCCAATGAGAGGATCCGCAACATCGGCATCTCGGCCCACATCGACTCGGGGAAGACGACGTTAACGGAGCGAATCCTCTTCTATACGGGCCGGATAGCCCAGATGCATGAGGTTGGTTTTCAGGAGACTCCAGAACAGAGCAGCTCCCGACAGGCTGAGCGTGCTGGGTGCCGTCGCGACGTCGCTGTGACTTGTTTGTCCGCACGGTGTAGCGCGTGGGAGCTACGCTTGGTGGGCCCAGTGAGGCTCCTCTGGCCAAGCTGGAGAAAGAATCCAAAAAATCTGCTGGTTTCTTCAATACTCTTTTAAAAATAAGCGAGGAGCAAGGGGATAGAAAGTAATCTTTCTTTTACGGGAGTTCTCACTCTTTCAGAACACTTCAAATCTTATTTCAAGACTCACTACTCCCAGATCATCTCCATGGTAAATATACAGTGAAATAATAGAATCATAAAATGTTTTAGGTTGGAAGGGACCTTTAGAGGTCAATTAGTCCAACCCCCCTGCAAAGAGCAGGGACAACGTATGTTTCTTTTGATGTAGTCAAAGATGGCTGGGAGAAACAGAGAACACAGGGACATAATTTTTAGCTTCCAATGTGTTATTTTGTTGAATTCACAGTGAAGCATCGTTTCCTGCGGATTTCTGATAACCTCTTTCAGGAATGAACCTCAGGAGAGCAAAATACAAGTTGCAGATGAAACTGCAAAAAAAACCCATCAAAATCAAACTTGTTTGTGATTGAAGAATTGTAAGCGGTTCTGCCGTGTCGGCTTTTCTTCGCTGCATGGAAGATGAAGCTCAGCATGTAAAGCATCACTTCTGCACATGCAAAATTCTTAGCAAACTCCTTGGGCTAATTTTTTTTCTGTTTCTAAGGTGAAAGGGAAGGATGGGGTTGGAGCGGTCATGGATTCGATGGAGCTGGAGCGGCAGCGTGGAATCACGATCCAATCGGCGGCGACGTACACCATGTGGAAGGACACCAACATCAACATCATCGACACCCCGGGTAAGGGCAGCGCCACGATTGCTCTTCCTCGGTGCCTCCAGAGGACACGGTGCCAGCTTTGTCCTCCTGAGTCACTCAAGTTGACCTCACGTGGCTCTTCTTGGAGGTTCATTCCGTTGGCTGTCGCTCTTCTGGAATCATAGACTCGTTCTGCTTGGAAGAGACCGTCAAGATCATCAAGTCCAAGGATTTCTGCAGCTATGAGAAAACAATTCCTCGTTATCTTTTAGCATCTATGACTAACGTTATTTTTTTTTTTTTTTGTTATGCAGGACATGTGGACTTCACCATTGAAGTGGAGAGATCGTTGCGGGTTCTGGATGGAGCTATTCTGGTTCTGTGTGCTGTTGGGGGAGTTCAGTGCCAGACGATCACCGTCAACAGGCAGATGAAGCGTTACAGCGTGCCCTTTCTAACCTTCATCAATAAACTGGACAGGCAGGGCTCCAGTCCAGCCAGAGCAGTGCAACAACTGAGGTAGTTAGCATTTCAAAAATATCTGGGAAATCATTCTGAACCGTTCCTGTAGCAGGCTAGTAACTAAGAAAAATGAAAAGGGTTCTCATGTGGGGTCTGTGGTTGGAAGTTTGGAGGAAAACACCTGATTTGAGTTTAAATCTTCACCTGCCTTATATCAAATCTCCATTTCCTCAACAAAATCAAACATTAGTGTCAGCCCAGGTTTGCAGTGACCAACTGTTGAGGGTGTGATGTTTATTTTGTTGATGAAACTCTGTGGAGCTGCTTTGAAAACAAACAGCCTTTGAAGTTTTCCTAGATTTAATTTTTCCTGGATGCTGGCATCTAGGAAAAATTATGGGAGGGAGGTGACCTAGGGTTGGAGAGTCTCTGGTTCATCTACCAGCAGCCCTGCTCACCCCTTACCTGCTGGCTCACTCTGCCTGATTGGATCTGAGACACACCCATGACTAGGCAGTGAGGGAGAAGCAGCTCCTGTAATCAAGTAATTAATCTGGAAGCAGTTTGCGGAGCCGCCTTTCCCGTGAGAGCAGAGCTGGGATGTGGAGGGTGGCAGGCAGGCAGGTGAACACGCGACAAGTTGGGTTTCATCAGCCTTGGGAGACTTTTGGCGCTGCCCGAGGAACAAAATGCGGTGATTTTTTGTAGAGGTGGGGGGGTTTTCAAAGACCTCCTGGAGCACATGCAGAGAAACAACTCTTTTGCTTGAATTCATTTGTATTTTCTCACTTTTTCAGATCCAAGCTAAAACACAACGCAGCTTTTGTTCAGATTCCCATTGGGCTGGAGGGAAATTTTAAAGGAGTTATCGACCTGATTGAAGAAAAAGCCATATATTTTGATGGAGCACTTGGGTAAGTTTTGAAACGAGCATATATTTCGTCGCTGGAGGGAGTCTGCGTGTGAGGAACTACCTGTAGTTTCTCTTCAGAGGTGGAGAAGCTATTTAGGAAGCTGGGGATGTGCCTTGACCCTTTGGTGATTTTTTTTTTTTTTTCCTTAGCCAAGCTAAGGAAAAAAGGGTTGATTCCTATGGGGTCCCTTCAGAGTGGTGATGTTACTCCTGTGTGTGTAGCCAGACTCTGCGGTACGATGAAATTCCAGCCGAGTTCCGAGCGGAGGCTGCCGAGAAACGTCGGGAGCTGATCGAGTGTGTCGCCAACTCGGACGAGCAGCTCGGGGAGCTCTTTCTGGAGGAAAAGATTCCGACAACTGCCGAGTTAAAGGTAACTTGATGGTGGTTCTTCTTCCTGGAGCATCCTTGTCACACTCTTTTGTTTTTTTTTATCTTGTATTATTTTTTGTGAAGTCACCACATCAGCAAATCTAAAGAACCGCTGTTTTCTCTGTTAGGTATGAAGACAGCTTAACTGTCTGGCTTTGGGTGCTTTAAATAACTCCCCGATTAGATGCTGTGGTTAAATAGCTCCCTCTGTCAAGGAGAACTCATTTTTTTCAGCTTATCAGAGAAGACAGGAGCTCTTGTGATTGGAGTGAGAGCCTCGGTCAGCGTAGGGAGGTGGCATCCTCTAGTGGCGGGGAGAGGTGGAGCAGGGTGGCAAGCTTGGCTGCGGGAATTCAGCGCAGGCCTCTTGGCTTCAGGAATTCCTTGCAGGGTGGGGAGGGGAGCAGGTAGCAGCTTCATCAGGTCTGTGGGTGAACGTGAAGAGGTTCTCTTGTGCTTTTGAAACGTTCTTCATTAAAAAGTGATGATTCATTGAGCGTGGCACTTCCCCAGGTATCCCTTCCCTGCTTAACTTCCTCTTGCAGAAGAGTTTTCTGTATTTTAAAGATAAATTGAGGTATCTCATCTTATTTTCACAAATTAAAATGTGTGTTGTGACTAAATAGGGGGAGCAAGACATCCACAACAGAAATGAGGCATCCTGACCTTACCAGCAGAGAATCAGGAAACTTTTTCTGAGGATTTTGGGGTTGTCACTACGTTTATCATGGGCATTTTTAAATTGAATTTACGATGAGGGAGGAAAAAAAAAAATCTCCCTCTTCATAGATAGCTGGTGAGAAAATCGTATGGGAAGCTTTTGCAGGGAGTTGTGCAGGAGATTCTGTGGAAGCTGCTACTTTACTACAGGAGTAGAGATGACCAGCAAAGAGGGAGAAACTCAACTGCTCCGTGGTTGGCGCTGCGTTGGGCTCCCAGTGCTGCAGGAGGAGAGTAACTGACTGGTGTTTTTCAGCTCGCCATCAGAAGAGCAACGCTGAAGAAATCCTTTACCCCAGTGCTGGTGGGAAGTGCATTAAAGAACAAAGGAGTGCAGCCGCTGCTGGATGCTGTCCTGGAATATCTCCCCAACCCTTCCGAGGTGGAGAACTACGCCATTCTGAACCAGGGGTAAGGACCTTCTTGGTCTTGGAATTGGGTTTTAATGGTGTAAAGACGGAGCAGGAAACTTTGCTACCCAAATACACCGTCATTTACCGTTTGTATTTCAATAATGGCACCGGAATTTTGCACACAATTCCAAACCGAGGAAAACTCACCTCTCCTTTGAGGGTGGCTGTTTATACTGGATACTGTGATACTTCACTGGGGGTCCTTGGGATGGTCTAAGGTCGGGCTCAGGTTTAAAGTAGGCTGCCGTGTTTGCCTCATGGCATTAACTCCTCCATCCCTGTTTTTAAGGGATTCTGAAGATAAAAACAAGTTCCTATTGAGCTCTGCTCGAGATGATTCCCAACCTTTTATAGGCCTGGCTTTTAAACTGGAGGTAAGCTCTTTAAACTGGTTTCCTTTCTAAGAGCAGAGAAGCAAGACACGTCCTGCAGGAGCTCTTGGTGGACCCAGCTCCTGCCTGCACGGAGCTGTGGGTGGGAAATGCCTTCGTTCTGGGGAGGAAAAGCACACATTTAAAGCTTTGCATTTTCAGTCTATCCATTTGAGCACGGGGTGGCTTTTTTTCCTTGGACCTAAATGGAAAGTTTCTAGAGAATGGATGCCCAGAGTATCACCCAGTGACTTTATTCCATTGCCTGCAAGTTCTCTATGCTACCAGTATCTGACCTCTGCGGAGCAAAAGTGGTACCTACTTTGTGCCAACCCTGAAGGAGAAAAGGAAGGTGTCCAGATTCAGTAGTTTTGATTCGAGTAGGAAACAGGACGAGTCCAAACAGGCAGTACTAACAAAACTTGTGTAGAACAATTTTTCCTGTCAGTTTATGTTTAAATTCAATTTAAATTGACTGTCTTTTTTAAAAAAAATAAAAAAATTTACCCATAAAATCCACAAATGTATCAAATGCTGCCAAATTTGCAAGTTTTGACATGAGTTACGTGCCTCAAGTTCTTCATGATTTTCTTAGTTAAAACCTAGGGGGGTTTATTTGTTTATTTCAGATGCTTTCAGAAAAATACCCTGGTTGTGTTTGAAGTTAAAAATAATAGAACATGAGAGAGCTAGAGAGGAAAACATACAGTTTTAACTACACAAGTTGTTTGCTCAGGTGTTTGGTCAGATTGCTGGTTAACTTTTGCCTCTGCTGGGAGGGTTTGGGGCTGGTGAAATAAAATTGCGAGGAGATGCCAAGCTGCATTCCAGAGCTAAGTGCAAGCAGAGACTACATTTAAAAAAGCTTCATTTACACATTTAGGGTGTCAATTGAAACCAGAAACACTTAGTGCAGGTGGTGCTTTGAGTAGGCCTGGACTCCCAGAGTGAGTATATCTGCTTTTTAATGCCTTTTGATGCCAGGCCGGCCGTTTTGGGCAGTTAACCTACGTTCGAGTTTACCAGGGGATGCTGAAGAAATCCGATTACATCTACAACACCAGGACTGGGAAGAGGGTGCGCGTCCAAAGGCTGGTGCGGATGCACTCGGACAACATGGAGGTGAGGGCCAGAGGGACAATCCTCACAGGTTGTCTTTTGAGCTGCTCTTCCTAAACAAGCTGCTTCCTTTTGCGCTGTCTCTGAACGCTGCAAAACGTCAGGTTTCTGCTTTTGGTGTTGGTTTGTACTGGTCCGTAGAGCTCTGCAAGAAACTGGAATGATCTCTGGCGTATTATTTCCGCTGAGGTGGAAGAATCTTTGCCCAAAAGCACTCTGAAATGGCTTTGGGGTGAGAGCTAAAGAAGGCTGGCTGAGGTATTATCCCTGTATTCCAGAAATAGGGAAGTAGGCTTGGCAAAATACACACAAAGAGTTTTCTTCCGTATGATTATTAAATCCAATTCTTAAACTAGAAATTGATGCTGCAAATCCTGCCCTTTCTAGTTTGATTCCTGAACTCTCCACCTGGGACAGGACTGCTGTGGGTTGTGGACATCTCATCCCTGGAAGTGTTTATGCCCAGACTGGATGAGGCTCTGGGCAGCCTGCTCTAGTGGGAGGTGTCCCTGCCCATGGCAGGGGGGTTGGAACTCGATGATCTTCAAGGTCCCTTCCAAGTGAAGCCATTCTAGGATTCTGTGACTGCCTGGAACACAGGCTGGTGCTTCCTTCACCTTGTTAAAGTGGAACAAGTTAACATCCAAGCTGAGGTCTCCTTTTTTGTACTTTGACTAAGGAGAGAGAAGATTTACAGAGCGTTTTATCAAAGCTGGGATTTCCAAAGCAGCTTGACTTGAAGCTTTTCAGCATGGTGTTTATGTATCTCCTCAAAACCAGGTGTGGTTTGTGATACATCTTTCAGTATCTAACAAGTAAACTTTTCTGTCCTAAGGACGTAACTGAGGTTTATGCCGGAGACATCTGCGCGCTGTTCGGAATCGACTGTGCCAGCGGGGACACGTTCACCGATAAAACCAGTACAGACATTTCCATGGTGAGTACGCCCCGTCCTCTGCCTGCCTCACACGCTGGATTTCCCCCCGCTTTGGTGGTTATTTATTCTGTTGAGATGTTTTTTTAAGGTTATATACAACCACAAATATTTCTCATGCTTATTTGTTACACCTCAAGGAGCCTGAACAGAGAGAAGTAGGGTAGGTGTAAGTGATACACGCTCCTTTACTACACTTGGCATCCAGTAGTATTACTTCAGTGTTAGCAAACTCCTCTGGGCTGTCACAAGTGGAGATGCTGTTGCCCCAGAGTATTAAGCTATGTGTTTATATATGTATTTATATACAAATAAACCTGATGTAGTTATAGGTTGGCTTTTTCATATATATGTATATATATATACACACAC
>VWZK01006617.1:0-33461 GCA_013396935.1 Baryphthengus martii | reverse complement strand
TCTATTTAAATCATAAGGTATAATAAAAATATTTTGAAAAGCCACAACTGTTCTACTTATCTTATTGCTACATTTTCATAGCTATTTCCTGAAGAGCAGAAATAGGTGAGTGGAAGAGGGAGCATAATTTTGCTTCCTCCTCTTCTGAACAGCTAGATCTTAGGGAATAGCTTTTTGGACCACACTGTACATCACTTAACCTGAAAAAACATTAGCCCACTGAAAGGATGACTCCTTTATCATTTGAAAAGAGTGCTGGCAGTCAAACAGTACACATTGGAGTATCACTTCTTGCTGCTGGCTGTGTAAGTCCTATTAATATCATGGGCAAAACTTCCATTGTCTTCACTGGAATTGGCTTAGAATAACATTTAAAATGATTTTTTTGTTATTCCGTATCTGTGATAGGTACTGCCTTATTTCTCAGTCCATTACTCAGGTTGAAAGACATTGCCATCTTCTAAAGATTTCTATTGTTTTTCCTTCAATAGATGTATGGAGATGTTTTCAAACAAATTGTTTTCTTCATAGCTGTGTATCTGCCTCAGTATTAAATCCTCTTTATTGTTTCAAACTCTAAATGTGGGAAGTGGAATCAAAGCTCTTGATTTAGATATCATCATCAAATAATATATTACTAGAAATAACTGATAATTGGTACTTTGATTTTGAGTACTACTACCAGAATATATTATAAAAAATATGTAATAATAATTGCTGCTTTGGTGACCATTACTACTATGTGTCATTGAAATCTGACATTCGCATGACAAGTGTCATCATTTAGATCAGATGCGCAAGCCTTTTTTCTGGAATTTTACCTCAATGTTAAGTTAAATCTACATAGTAAAACTAGTGCTGTTGAAGACCTTTTTTTCAAGAAACTGTTAACTTGTGACACACATGGATTCATGAGTGTGTATACAGACACACAGATATTTCATGTGACTAGTAAAATGTACTGCTATGTCTTTTGTAAGAGTCAGTTTTCAGGATTTTTCTCAAAGACATTCTCAGCTGTGAGGCCATCCTATTTTCATCCTGGGAGCTTCAGCTATTTAAGTAGTAGTATTCCGTTCTAAGTAGGAGCTTGGAGATTCTGTGCAGGTCTAGGTACTAAATAGTTACATCTGTTTTGGTCTCTAAAATGTAAAAATATTATCTAGATTCTGAAATGGTACTGTTCTTCTTCAGAACCCTAAATGTGGAAATTAGAAAGTATCCATAAACGTCTGGTCTCCGAACAAAACATGTCTACAAATTACTATGCTCATTTTATTTGGAAAAAAATGCAGCACTGAGAAATCTGATTTGTTCAGGAATATGAACAAGATTTTGCAAGTGAGAATAAAAGCCCTTTAAGCCTAGAATATTATTTTCTTATATTATTGTATTTTTTGATATCTGGGTGTATTACAAGTATGTGGATATGTTGTTGGTGTTTTAGCAATAGATCTCTATTTGAATCTACTGATGACATATTTTTCCTGTGTCATTTTCAGATTCTAAGTGTATCTCCAGAACTTGTTGCTTACAGAACAGAGAGTTAATCTCTGAACCAAAATCTCACCATCTAAATTGTGGTATCTGTTAGTTAACAATTAACTAATATTTTTCATTACCTAAGGCTGCTTTCTCACACCTTTAATTTTCATCCTTTGTAAGTTCATGTTTCCAGACATCATATTTCAACAACTCAAAAGGATGTAGGAACTAGATTTTAAAAGTACATATGCATACTCACTCTTACTCACTTTCCAGTTGTTCTTATAAAAATTACTTTGAATTAACGGATAGTCAAACAGTAAATTTGTGTAAGGTTACTTTGTGACGTGTCTCCTGATTCATACCAAAAGTCAAATCAAAACTACTGTTTGCTTCATGATATAGTATCTCTGAGTTTTCAGGATGATAAGTAAACTTCAGCACAAACACAAACGTATCCTGTGGATGTGGACTTATACACAGTTGGTTTTTTTAACATGCTGGGGAAAAAGTAAGATGCTTAAATCAGTAGTTTCAGCTTCTGTGGCCTTGTTCTGTATATTTAATCTAACTTCACAATATATGTAAAGAGAATAGAGTCAAAAAAGGGACTAAGAATAAGATTTCTGTTTCCTTGAACCAAATTTTGCTACATCTGGACTTTAGTAAGCAGGTTCTTCCTTGTACACTTTCCTGCTCTTTCTACCTTTTTTTTTTTTTTTTTTTTTGTTATCTAGTTAATTGGTTGGTTGATTTGATTACATTTACCTTTGAGAAGATGCCAGCACAGCCACAACTCCTATTTTATTAGTATAGTTCAAGAAAACAAGATTTCCTTTTGTTGATCCATAGAATTCAAGTATTTTAACTGGGCCAAACCTCATCAGAAAATCTTTCCAGACAGCAGATCTGATACCATTTCCTAGAGCAATGCACAGTTTGAACTCTGTCTTCTTTCTGTGAACAGCAGAAAAGAAATATTCTACAACTGAGAAAAGTGGGTCTAAATACCTAGAGTTGATCTGATGTTTTCTAATAGGACAATTTTCCTTCAGAAACTGCCATATTGACTAAAATACTTTGGCAGTGGGGTATTCAATTTGTAAAAATCAAACAGAAAATCATCAGAATTATTTTTGATCTGAAGTTGAAGGATTTTCCTAAGAAGAAAACTTTATTTCTGTAGTTCTTTACGTTTTCACCTACAAATTTTTTAAGTGAGATGTGCATCACAAAATATGAAAATGATTATTTTATTTTGAAAATGTAAATAAATAGGTTTTAAATAGGTATCTTTTCCCATAGGGTGGAAATTTCTTTCCGAACCAAATAAAAGAATGTTTCTGCATAAATAAAATCATGTCTTAGAAAACAATTGTGACATGCTATGGTCGGTTCTACATGTAATTATATTTGGTAGTAAATTTTACATATCTGCCCCACCAAAGCATATTTGCCTAGAGCACATTACACAGGATTGCATCCAGGTGGGTTTTGAATATCTTCAGAGTAGGAGACTCCACAACTTCCCTGGTCAGCCTGTTCCAGGGCTTCGTCGCTCTCACAGTAAAGAAGTTTTTCTTCATATTCAGACAGAACCTCCTGTGTTCCAGCTTGTGCCTGCTACCCCTTGTCCTGTCACCGGGCACCACTGGAAAGAGTCCATCTCCATTCTTCTGTGTAGTACCCAAGACATGATACATATGATAGTTCAGCAAGATACGTGATCTTGTCAGGACTCTCTGTTTACCCCGATCCACTTCTGCTGGCATTCTCAGCTTTCTCAACTCAGCTAGGTCATCTTTCTGTTTTTCCCTGTTCTTACCAGCTGCCAGTTAAATATCAATATCTTCTCTGTTAAATTCTTGTTATTGAGCCAAGTGAAGAAAGTTCTTTTCCTGCAGGAGTGATCTTTACACAACTAGTTTGGCCTAGCTAATTATTCCTCTGTTTTTTCAATCCATGGACTACTGACATAATGTTTGCACAGACTTGAGTTCTGTCCAACAGCTTTCCTGGCTTTTTCACTCTAATAGCTTTTTGTCTTTGACCCCGCTCCTACATCCGGACCACACAATAATAAGTCTCTGTTCAAACCAGCTGGTGGATTCTCTCAGACGTTCCCTTGTTGCTAGTTGCACCAATCTCTGACCAATGTGGTTGGAGGTCATTTGAACCTTGTGCTTGTCCATGGTGTTTTCTGTGGTAGGTAGGAATGCTTCTTGTCATCTCCCTTCAGTAACTTCCTAACTCCCAAGTCTAAAACTAAGAAAATTAAGCAATCTTTTCCACCATCACTTAGAAACAAGTGTTGAAATATAATGTTTTCAGACTTGCTTTCTACTTGTTGCTCTGTTCAGTGACATCTTATTTTTGTCTTAAATCTGGTCATGATTTAGCTTCCATGTTCTTCAGGACTGTTATCCATGGTAGAGCCAAGATTTTGCACCACACTATTGGTAGTATGGCTTTATACAGATAAGCTCATCATCACATACACAGCCGTGGAACAAAATATGTCTCTGTAACACCTCTTCAGAAAAAAAAAAAAAAAAAAAAAAGAAGTAGAACTCATTCAGCAGTTTCAAAGCCATACAGAAATTAATTATCAGTCATTAAATATTGAATAGTGTGGCCTCCTCTTAATAAGTAACTACTTTGGAACAGTGCAGTGCAGGTGGTTAATCATTCAATCTGGTTCATGCTCTCATTTGATCATTGTGTTCAGTAAAGCTTTTTACTGCTTATACCTTTTCCTTACTGACCTGCCATTTGACTATCACTCAGATGAAAAGCTAACATGATTGGCTTTACAGAAGAATTTGTGTTAATGTCTGGGCATAACTGTCCCATCCTGTTGGACATGTTTCCGTCTAACCACTATGTTTACTGACATAAACTTGACTTCTGTTGTAGAACTACAGGGAATACGAGACCCAGGTTTTGTATACACTGTAAAAAACCTACAGGTGTTTTAGCTACGGTTATTCCAGAACTGGCTTGCAGTAAATTTCTTCTTCAAAACATAAGTTGCTCCTAAGTGATGAAAACAGCCAAGAAAATTCTAAATAATATTCTAAATCTACCTTATCTTCTACTACCATCGTAAAAAAAAAAAAAAAAAAAAAATGGGAATTATATTNAAAAAAAAAAAAAAAAAAAAAAGTTGGAATTCTAATTCAACTAGTAATAAATTCAGCTATTTAAATAAATTGTAAACCATTTCCAGCAAGATCTTTCTGTTGAGTGTGACTAGCACAGAGAAGCCTTGATTCTTTTTCTTTTTCCAAGGAGTAACTAAAAACTTACACTATTAGAACTAGTAGAAGAGAAAGTTTTAGTCATCTACAGTTGTTATGAATAGGCCAAAGCTTAATCATTTTGTTTCTGTCAAGATGATAACTGGTGTAACTCTAAAAGAAGAGAGCTTGTGATGGGGTAGAAGATAGCTCACAGCTTCTCTATTTTTGTGATAAATGGTGGAAGTAAAACGGGCATGGGCCCACCTCTCCAGCCTGTCAAGGTCCCTCTGGATGGCATCCCTTCTCTCCAGTGTGTCAGCCGCACCACACAGCTTGGTGTCATCAGCAAACTTTCTGAGGGTGCACTCAACGCCACTCTCCGTGTCACTGACAAAGATGTTAAACAAGACCAGTCCCAGTACATCTGGCCTTTGTGATTCTCCTTGACTATGGCGTGAAAATGTGCCTATTTTTCATTGCCATATCTGCAAGCATGCAAGATTCACTGTAGCTCCAGACAGCAAATTTAGCTCTAGGAGAAGTCTAAGTGGCAGAGTTTATAAACTGAATCAATAAACACATAGACATAATCTATGTGTTAGATGAAAAGGGAGTGAATATTAGGAAAAAAATTACAATTAAGAAAGAGCATGCAACCTCTCTGAGTGAGCTAGTCATGCAGTTAGCTGCAGTTCAGGAGCCATACTGCCATGATTTTTCGTGTATCTGGAATGACAAGCCTCGTACCTGCTTTTGACAGCAGTATCCTTGTGATATCACCTGTATCCTAGTGATACCACCAAAGTTGCTTTCGATAACTGGACTTTCAGATTCCCCAAAACATTCACAAAAGGTACATGCACAGGAATTTAATTCACACTCAAAATGAAGGGTGTGCTCAGGATAGTGAATTATTCACTTATATCTAGACAAATTCAAGGCACTTTGGAAAAAAATAATTATTCATACATTGTCATAAATAACTTAAAATTTAGCAGTAAATGCAAACAGCTCAGTTGTTCCTGATCTTATCAAATGCATGCTTAGTTTTCAGTCTAAGCAAAACCTTTGTGTTCTTACAATATTAACCACTGTTGACTTTTGGCATGGTTCAGTTTGGTTTTTTTTCTTGCAAGGGCCCTCTGTCATCGTATGAGATAAGTACTTGAAATATGACTGTGTTCCTTTGTGTTCTTTTCATCAAGTTTCACACAGTGGAATTTTGCTGCATATGTGTCCAGGTTTGTATTTCTGCATGGTCAGCGATAAACAATTATTCCAAAGAGTCAGTATGCTCTGGAATCTTTTCCTTGAAGTCTTGGAAAGGGCATTTGAGCAATTATCTTGAAATGAGTAATTACCTCTGCCATCTTTTAATTAATGGCAAATCTGACATTTCCAGACCTTAGTCTTCATTTGCTTATTTGACAAGAGTCATTCCGCGCCCAAAAGTATTACGCTAATGAAAAAGGACTGCGAGCTCTTCTCAGTCTGAACTCCCTTTCTCTTTGCCCGGGTCTAGTCTGGGTTTATTCTGTTAGAAAAAAAGGGAGGAGAAGCAACAGAGCTGCTACCACAGACACAGAGCTGCTACACATCCACATCTTCATGGACACATGCAGAAGTAGTTCTGGGAGGCAGAGAATCTACTGAAGAGAGAAAGAACACAGGAAGCATTCAGTTAAAGACCACATAAGACCATTCAGAAATGTTTTTCAGTCTCACAGGAATGTAAACAGCCCTATGTCTTGACCCCAGTGTCAGGTTCATGTCCTGGTTCTCTGAGATGTCTGAGACGTCTCTGAAACACCTGAGATAGATAGCCTTACAATAGCCATAACTATTGTCTTTAGACTTATTATTACAATGACCCTAGAATCATGTATGAGACTAAGTATCTCCCATACAAAGTTTAGCTAGAGATCCATCTAGTTCACCCAAATTATGCTGTAGGAAAAAAAAAAAAAAAAGTAGAAAATGGCCTTTTAATAACTTTAGTGTTTTGGACAGTTGCGACATAGCCTCTGCTTTGAAATTTGGAAATACAGAATTGCAACTGAATTCAAGAAAAATGATCACCAAACTCACTGGTTTTGGTTTGTTAAGGTTGGATTTTTGTCTATGTGTGTATGCTATAGAGTCAGAAACGGGGAAATAAGTTTCTTTGCTTTGTTCCTTTTTGTTTCTTTTTGGCATTTCCTCTGCAATCACAAGGACTGAGAACATTTCCTTTTAATGAAAGCTGAGATTCTTAAGTATCTCTGAGCATTTAGAGCTTGAGCTTGAACGAAACCACAAAAGACTAAGAAAGTACTCAATGGTATTGAAAAGCACAATTAACTCTTTTTTAGTATTAAGGCAACCATATGAATAATGACAAACAGGAAAGATTGCCAAATACAGTGAGCCCAAACATTCACTAAGAATTCAAAAGAACATTGTTTTCGAAATAATCCGTCAGTTTTTGCAGTAAAACAACATGCTACCTTTGCTAAAAGCAAACTAATCAATAGGAAACAAAAGTTCAGTTTTGAAGCTCACCGTACTGTTTGATTAACATGAATGGATTAACACGTTTATCTAATTGAGGCAGAGAGACAGAGAAGAAAACCAGGATAGTGTAATGCAAGCAAATAAAGAAGTGGACATTGTTTTGTGTAAATAATAAGAAATCACCTGTAAAATAAATACCAACACTGTAATTTAGCAAAGATTATAAACAGTGCTTTTACCACAATCTGAATGATAAGTAAGCCAATATTTTCTTACCAACCTTTTGATTTTATGTTTTGATTAGTGTTCTGTATTCAGTTAGATCCTTTCTGCCTCTGTGTATCACTCACAGGAAGATTATATGGGTAATCTGAATATGTTCATTTTATACAAGAAGATGTTATTTTGGAGCTCCACTCCCATATTGTTTCACCAGTGACTTGCATGTCTAGATATACATACAATACTCCTTTCTGCCTCCTGGATGGTCTAGGTCTCCTGTTCTGTAGAGCCTCAGCTTTGCAGCTATCTTCAAGCATGTGAGGGAAAGGGAATTGGACAGTGTATCTTGGAACACAGTGTGTTGGGTGAGTGTATTGAGAGTTAATTGTTAAAAGAGAAAGAAGTCAGTTACACTATGCTAGTTTATATGCATGAAAGGACCATAAGCAGCAAGACATAGAGTTATCGCAAAGAAAAGGACTAATCAGTTGGAATGACTATTTCTGTGTAATAGAAGAAGCTTAATGATGTTCCTATATACTCCTAAATACAATACTTTCAGTATACAGCAAACATTTCTGCAACATTGACCTCACATTGTCATATATTCTCTGCAATAAGTACAAAAGCCTTACTAGGTTGAATAATCTTTAATGATTAACACATTTTTTAAGCTTAGTCATACAAACCTCAGAGGGTATTCTTCTTACAGAACGTAAATGGTGAAAGAGGACACTGTATTATGCCACTGGCTGCAAAACTGACTGAAAAAGTAAGTAAGATTATATGAATACGGGAAGGCATATACACTGTTGGCTGACAGTTTAAATTATATCGACCAATCCCTTAATTTCTGAAATTCAAAATTACAGCTAAGTATCTGTGGAAAAAGGTTGCTAAATACACATGGATTGGTTACATTCCCAGTTGTGCAATTTATTTTTTTTTATATAATAAATGTCTTACATATTTGTATGAATGTTTTCTGAGGCATGACTTCAGTATACACTTTTTAGAAAAACTGGAGGACTTTACTTTTTTCATACAATTTATTTTACGGAATAATTACTATAGTACATTATTAATTAGATTGGATTACATTATTTAAACGTATAGACATTATTCCATCCACACACTAAATAGTTTATTTTATTTGCTCTATTTGGAGGGCATAGTTTTGGGCTGGTAGTATGGTACACTGGCACTGTATGGAAGGATTGGACTATCATCCTGAGCAGAGGAAAAGATTAAAGACACTGTAAAGGAGAGTACATGACTATAGAGTTGTGAGGTGAGGAGGAGGAGGCCAGGCCTGGAGGGATGAGTGATGGAGCACAGGATGGCCTGAGAGACCCCCTAGCTGGAACTAGATGCAGAGATGCAAGTCTGGAGATGTGCAGCACTTGTCTTTGGGAAATTTATTTTCTTTGATAGATCTACAGGACTGAGAGCCTTCTGATGGACCTGTGGGGTGGTACATACCCCAACCACTGGCCAGGCCCTGGTTTTGGCAGCTCCTGGTGCCTGGTTCTAACTTTACTAGCAAGATGGCCCCTTGAGGGACTGGAAAGAGTCCTGGGAGCTGCCAGCCCTCCTCTTCAGCTTCTTCATTCAGCCCAAAGATCACCAGGGCAGACACGACGAAATGCTCCACTTCTGGGTACTTGGAAATGCTGTGTCCTATAGATCAGTCTCAGCTCCTGAGGCACCCAGGGCAGAAGAGGCTGGAGGAGACCTGGGTAGTTCCGCAAAAGGAACTCCCAGCTGCATGGCTGGTTGCTTCCCAGAGAAGCCCTTGGCAGCTGATGCTGCACAAGCTGCCATCCTGCTGTTGCAGAGTTGTAGGCAGCTGGACGGTGAGGACCTCCTCCTGCTTGCCGGCCAATGACTGATGATGCTGCACATGGTGTGACGACATGTTCATCAAAGTTGTCTACCCACACAGAGTGCACAATGGAGGTGACCTTCCTCTTGCAGACGGGACACTCAGGCTTGGGGAGGAGGAGGCTAAGCCTGGGATGATGAGCAGTGGAGCACAGGCTAGCCCTGGAGACCCCCTGGCTGGTATACCTGCCACAGCTGCTGACCCTTCCATGGACTTGGCAGCCTCTGATGCTTGGCTCTAGTTTTACCATGGGATGGCCTCTTGGTGGTCTGCCAAAGCGGACTGGGCCAGGAGCAGGAGATCCTTTTCAGGAAGTAGCAGGATGAGGAGCAGCTGTGTGTTTGCCCTCAGCAGCATGGCCATCCTCAAAGCCCAGCAGTCGGGAGGCCTGTCTGGTGCACCGTTGCACGGTGACATTGATAAGCTGCTGGATGAATGTCACCTCACAATTCTGGAGGCTGACCTGAAACAGCCAAACTAGGACCTCTTCATTCATCCCAAAGAATCCCTGGACACAGAGGATGAGGTCCTCCAACATGACTACCGCTGAAGGCTCTTCTGCAAATAGCAGGCCCAGCTGCTACTGCAGCTGTGGCAGAAAACACTGGAGGAGAGCTAGGTCATCCTCAAAAAAAGAGTGCCCAGATCTTGGGTAGGGGGCTGCCCACTGGAGCTCTGAGCACTGACTCCACCATCAGCAGCTGAGGTGTTCACAGGACACAGGTAAACACCCTTTCAGATGCCAGCCAATGCTAGTGCCAGCCCAGATGGTCTGATGATGATCTCTTCAAAGTCATTGTCAGGCTGCACAGAGAGTATGATGGACTGCACTCTCCTCTTGCAGAGGGGGCACTTGGGCTTCTAATCAGCACACCACACAATACACATGTAGCAGAACTGGTGAAAGCATGGCGTGACATAGGCACCATCATCCCAGCTGCCCAGGCGTATTGGGCAGTGGTCCTCCAAGTCTGTGACCATGCTCTCCACTTGCCTCAGTGGGCTGGTAGGAGGTGGTGATGTCCACCTGCTCCCTGTCACCAGCACTGCAGCTGCCAGTGTTGTGACAGAAAAGGAAGAGAGGCCAAGAATGACCAGATCCCTCAAGAAGGAAACCCTCCCAGCTCCCCATGGTGAGGTGTTTCCTCCTTGCTCACCTGCTGTGAGTGCACCTCTTGGGTGCCCCAGCTGCCTGAATCTTTCAGGGCTGGGGATAGGCCTTTCAAGATTCTGGTGTCCGGCACAGACATGATGGTCCATCTTTACCCATGGCGGTTGCTTCAGCATTTCCATGGGCCCAGCACAGGTGCCTGAGATTTTACTTCAACATCACTGCCCACTCCATCCCTACATCTCTTGTCTTGTGCTCAGCAGTGGTGTTTCACACCAGTCACCAAGACCTTGGCCATGTCTTCCCAGGGTTCATCAGGTCACTCTGGCCATAGCAGACATCTCCAGGCACATATGGCAAAAGAGTTTGTTTCATTACACCTTGAATCTCCCTTGGAGGCTGCAAGACAAAGTCCCACAGGCTCTCCCTTCACCCCAGCATCCCCTCTGGGCTCCCCTGCTTCCTCTCATGGCAGGGCCAATAGCAGCACTTGCTCACTCTGGCAGGTCTTCTCCTGTCTTTCCTAGCCAGAAGTCCTTCTGCTCAGCAGCCATCAGACCTTGTCCAGGCACTACGTCGTATTTGGGGTTCTGGGAACAGGTCAAGAAATCTGAGTAGCTCAGAGGAGGTAGGGAGGATCTGTTGGTCTAGAGGTGGTTCAACATGGAGCAGAGAAGGCATCAAGCCACCTCATAGCACACCCTGGTGCCAATGGGGAAGGCATCAAGGAGATGAGGACAGGCTCTTCCCAGCCACTGCCTGTTGAGAGGCTGATAGACTACGGCATTACCTGAAACTGAAGAGGTTCAGTTGGGAAACAAGGAACCAAAACGAAAATCCCTGTGAGCATCATGAAGCACTGGAGTAGGTGGCCCAGAGAGACTAGAGGATCCTTGCATCTGGAGGTCAGCCTTCAAGACCTGTGTGGCCGCAACCCTGAGCATCCAGGTCTATATTAATTGCTGACCCTACCCTAAACCAGTGCAATTCTGCTGTCAGTGTGGCATCAGACGAAATGTCAAGAGATCAAGCATTGTGTTTTAATACTGTTCCTCTCTGGTTTCAGGGCAGCTGCCACAAGGCACCATATGTGTCAGCAACTTATCTGAGACACATGAAAGTCTGATGAGGGTAAATTTCAGCCTCTGAGTTTCTTAAAAGATCCCATAATGATCAGAACATCAAAAGTTCTGAAGTTCAAAAATGAAAAATCGGGAAGTTGACATATGCTTATAGCATAAGACATCCAGCTAAGTCGTGTGGAATGTACTTCAGGAATGACCTTGGGAAATTCTGACACATTCTTCTTCCCATATCCACTAGCAGCTAGTGCTGGAATATTTTGTGGAGTATTTTAAATACTATATGGATTCTACATATACATTCCATGATATAACGTCTCAATAGTTCAGTGTAGACTATAATAATAGTAGTGCATGTCAAGATACAAAAGCAAAACTGAACCTATTTTTTTTTTTTTTTTACACTGACAATATTTGGTCACAAAAACTTTTTTCATCATTTTGCAACTAATCGTTCTAGTACAAGACATTCTTACATACATACAAGACATTCTTAAATGCCCGCTTCATGAAGTAATGAAGCTAAGTGGAAGGTAATATTTCTTCCTTGTAGATCATACTAATAAATGAGTGTAGCAGTGATGTAAACCATGCCACTTAGGTTGGCTCCTTTGCAAGAGAGCTTTTATACCAAGTCTACTCTAAAAATTCTGTGATGTGGATTCTACTCTCACTCACAACCTGACACCTAAGAACAGAATGTAGCATGTAGCTCACAATGTTACTTGCCAAAATCTTCCTTTTTTTCCTTTTTTTTTAGTATGAAAAGTTTTGCATATCCTTAAATTAGTAACACACAATTAAGAAATATGTACATTAATAGTAGATTATCTTCTTCTATACATTCTCCACAGTAAAAATGCACTGAATTTAACAGGTGTTAAAATGTGACACAATTTGTATAATTTTAGTTTTTATTATGTAAATATACTTTAACAATGCAACAGTAATTAAAGAATTATTTTTTTTTCAGTAAAAAAAACCCTTATATTGGTCATAATCTGATTAGATTTTAAAATTTTCAATACCCGAAGTATTTTACAATGCATTTGAAGAAATTATGTTTTCATTCTTTCGTTTCTAAAATTATGTGAAAATGGAAGCATTGTCCATGTTGGTCCACCACAGCGGAGAGAAAGCAGCACTTTCCCTATACAGTGATTTCTGGTTTATCTGACATATGTAAAAGTTGAATGGTGGTGTAAGTTTTTACCAGGATGGGAGTATAAGGTTTACTTCCTCAGGTCTCTCCACAGGATTCCCAATGAGTTAAAGAAAAAAAAAAAAAGAGGAAAGAATGAACAAAAGCACCTTTCATCCCTGCAACAGAAGCTATGGGACATGCAAGAAGCACTAGGCCTCATCTTGTGAAAGAGTAAAGCTCTTTCCTAGATTGCTTATCTATGCAGGTGCTCAGTGAAGGTTAAAATCCTTCTGTGCCAATCCTTTTTGTGACAGGTCTGAGAAGCAATCAGATTTTCAGTGTGTGGTGATTTACAGCTGGAATAATGTTGCATGTCAGCCTGGTGTGAAATTCTCTACAGGGAAGTTATAAAAGCAGTTGAACTAATGAGACAAATTGTTCAGTGTGTACAAATTTCTATATGGCTACATCTAACTTTTGAAGGTTTTTCTGTTTGTCAGTTTGCAATATGCCTTACCTAGTGCAACTCATTATTTGTAATTAAAGAAGGGATACTTCACTGGGATGAGCATTGATTGAAGATACTAAAATGAGTCAGTGATAGTTGCCAGTAGAGAACACCTAGGAAAGGGGATAAGACAAAGGGCAATATTTTTGCAGCACATTCACCCAGCAGTTTAAAGCATAGAGACCTCCTGAAAGTGTGTTTATGTTTGGTAGGTCTCCAATGTGCTCTTCTTTCTGCGGCTTGGATGCCTTATTTTTGAACGCTTGAAAAGCTAAGTATGCTGAAAATTGGACAGCAAGAAGTTCCTTGACTTAATGACACAAGAACCACATCCTGCTGGTTCATTGATCTGCTGCTTGCATTTCATGCTGCCTTTCTTTTCATTACACGATTATTCTGAAATATCCAGATACAACTCACATTGGTTTTAATCAGTCTATCCATATCTCTTGCTTTGATGTGGATTGTAGTTATTTACCACTCAGAATATATGGAGGTTCCCCATTAAACAACTTCTGTAGAAGGTTCATCTAGTTGCCAAGCCACAATCTTACTCTTTTTTCAGATCTCTTTTCTTTCATTGCAAGTGGAGCTACCTCCAGATCAAATTCAATCAGAAGAGGGCAGCATTACATTGTTTTTGACAAATAGTTGACAACTTCTAGTACTTTTAAAAGTGAAAGGTATAGCTTGTGGAGCTCTCAGAACATTCTGTCGTGAGGGTTTGCTTTTCAGTTCTGCATACTGTTTAGCTTCCAGAACATGATATAAGAAGTCTTACAAATAATGAACACATTTTTCCTAAAGCTAATTAAAAATAATAGCATCAACCACAACATCTCAAATTCAAAAAGATAATATCCAGGAGGATTTTTACTAAATCCTGGGGGAATTTTACAAGAGCACTTCCTATGAGCAGTTAAAATTGCATGAAGTGGTATAATTTTATACAGTTGCATAGAAATCCATCTGATTTATAAACCTTCCATTTCTAGGGCTATGAAATGTGTCACCTGATCTATGGGATTTTTTTTTGCAACTAAAGAAGCTTTATCTCATCAGTGGTAGGTACGGGAGAATGCAAAATATTGTAAAACCCTGAAACTGCCTCTTCCAATATGCTTGTAGTTAGAATTAGTCTGAGAATGAAAATAGCATTTGACTCTGCACCCTAAAATAATGCATGTATGTTCTGTGCACGTGTCTCTGAAAATGCGTATATAGCCCTATGTCCATTTGGAGCTACACTGGTTTGAAGGACCAATTAGTCACACAATTTCTGAAAGCATCACTTTGGGTATTAGGGTAAAATAGTGGGATTTGGGTTTGGCTTGTTTTGTTTGTTGTGGGTTTGTTGTTTGTTTTTTTTTCGTTAGTTGTTTTTTGGTTTTGGTGGGTTTTTTGTCATTGTAATTTTTATTTTTATGTTAAACTACATACCTGGAATTTTCTTATCACCACAAGAAACATATTTTATCGGATGTATATTTTTGCTAACATTTTAAGGTTTGTTAGTGTAGTTTTCAGCTGTAAATCAGAAACATGCATACCCACAATGGTTCTGTATCCATGGGTTGAAGCTTATTTGAACACTGATGTAGAGATGTAAGGTGACTGCAGAAAGCAGTTGGTCCCAGTGCCAGTCTGTAGAACAGAAGGGTATCCTGATTATCCAGCCCAGAACTAGACACAGTGCTCCAGATGTGGCCTCACTCAGGCAGAGTAAAGGGGGGACGAGAACCTCCCTTGACCTGCTGGTCACACTTTTTTTAATGCATCCTAGGAAAGAATTAACTCAGAGGCTAGAGTTTGCTGTGCACTTATCTAAACAACGATTCATCACCTCACTGTTTGGTGTAATTGCTCTTCCAAAGAGAAAAAATCATCTTCTAATAAAAAAATCGGTATTTATACTAGTACAGGTAGCCTCAGCTGTCCTGAATTGGCCTTGACTTCTCAATTCATGGCCTATTCCCTTTGCAAAATCACAGGGTATCTTTTAAAATTTTAACATAAATTATTATAAGAATATATGCTGATAGCAGCAATCATATGTGCCTCTTCAGCTGTTCCCAGTGGCTACTGTGTGCCCACGGAAAGAGCAGATAAGAACTGAGAACAGTACCTCAGCTTTCAAAATCTAACCAGATAGTCTTTTTGATGACTATACTTAATGACCAAAAACTCTGCTTCTTTTTTTAGTGAACTCAATGAGCAGCTGTGAAACTGAGGGCTTATGTGTTGTGGGGCTGCCAAGCCTGAGTGCTCTGCTCTCCTATAATGCAAAATTATGTTATATTGTCTTCCTAGTGCAACCCCCACATCCTTATTTTTCCCTTTGTAGATTAAAAATAATTAATACTACGTGCTTCTCAAGTGCTCTCTGATTTAAAGCTTTGATCTAATTGTTTGGTTCCAAGTTTCACTTAGGATGCCTTCCACTTGAAGTAAGCTATTGCTGCTGGAGGCTTTTGTAGAGCTTATTATTAATTTCCTAAGAAATGTCTCTCAAGGAAGAAAAGCAGAAGAGGAGACAGTAGTAACTGTAGCTTGGTGTCAGTGAGGCCTAGCTGGAGGACTATACCTCAGTTTGTGCCCATGGCCTCTTGTCCTTTTGCTGGGCAGCAGTGAGAAGGTTCTGGTTCTCTTGTCATTACTGTCCCCAACAGGTACTTATTGGTAAGATCCCCTGAGCTCTCTTTTCTCCAGGCTGAAAGGACCAACTCTCCCAGCTTGCGGCATCATACAGGAGGTGTTCCCATCCCTTTGTTGCCCCTTAGTGAACTCCCTCCAGTATGTCCAAATTTTTGTAGGCATAAAAGCCCAGGCACTTCGTTATCAGTCATGACAACAGTGCAGGTTTTAATGTGAATAACCCCAAGGCTCATCAGGAGAGTGGCTCCAGAATCTAGGTCTGCTCAAGCGCTGTGCCTCCTCTTACTGGATGAAACGTCTGCTCCAGTAGTGTGTCCCATCATAGTCATACTCCAGCTAATCTTGGCACACAGAGAAACTGGGAAGTGCTGCCTTACCCCCGTTTCCCTGTGGTGCTTGAGGGGGCTGGTGGAGTCTGGGTGGAAGCAGGGTGCTGGGCCTGGCATGGACGGGGGAAAGCTACTTTAATGTCTGCCTTGGTTTCTGACCACTCATATCTATTGTATTTGGTGATAAATTAGATTATTTTTTCCCAAGTGGAATTTGTGTTTACTGACAACAGTAGTTGGTTAGCAACCTCTCTGACGTTATCTCAACCCCCATGCTTTGTCATCCAATTCCCTCCTCCTATACAACTGAGGAGAGCCTGCCTAAGAGTTTGGCTCTTCACCATGGTTAATCTTCTGGAATCCTAAATTTCCTGTCAGCCATCAATAGAGTTTACAGGGTTAAGAAAAGAGCAGAGAAGTCTCTGTGCATTGTCATTTTGATATTAATATACTCTGTCTTTTTCTCCTGGACTAAAGAAATGGTTTAACATAGAATTCATAAAGTACAAAGATGCTCTTCCAATCAAAGATTTTTATGATTCTTGCAACTGAGAAAAAAAACCAAACAATGGAGAAGCATCTAATTCCTCTTTTTAAAAAAAGGTAATAAATAAAAGTGATAATACAAATTTTTAAAATACGGCAAACACTAGACAATAACTATGAAGCATACACATTCCTTTTCTATCCAGGGTAGAAATAAATTCAAACGTGAAATTTAGTAAACATAAGGGCCTAAGAAATAGAACACAAGCACTATCTGTAAATAATTTAAAATTTAATCAGATATAACCGTGGAAGACAAATAGAAAGAGCAGAACACGGAAAAAAAGTCTAGTTCACAATAAACACTATAATTTGAACATAACAAAGTGCATACTTGGAGTATAATATATGCTTCTATTTTAATCAGACTTTTAGTAGAACCTGTTCAGGGTACTGAAAGCTCAGAACTCAATGAGTAAATCTCTTAAAACTGAAGCTGCAAATGTGAGATTAGAGGATAATTAATGTTATCCTATTCACTGACACGAGCAGTTTAGATATTGATTGAGAGCAGTTGGTTCTATGTAATTCTGTGATTGGAAACTGATTCTATATAATTATTGTTTGGGACTGCTGAATTCACTGTAGCTCTAGCTTGTGGCTGTGAGCTGGAGTTTACAGTTATGTTTGGAAAGACAATGAACACTTGAAAATCTGTGGGTATGAGTTCTGCTAGCAGGGTAACAACCAAAATTTGTATTTGAAGATGAGCATTTTAAAATCTCTTTAGCTAAGTCTGGACACTATAATTTTATTGAGTTACAGAGGAAACAGAAAATCCCATTTTTCCTCTATTCTAGAGTACTTTGTTAGTAAATAGCATTGTTTTCATTTAGATGAATAAACCGAATTTTAGAAAATGAAGGCCAAAAAAATTATATCAATGTTTGCATTATCGTTTCCCTAATCGAGCCAACAGCAGAGGATGAATCTCTGTAAGGAACCTGATATCAATTCCTTCTCTGCTCTGGGTATCTGGAGAAAGTAGATTCAGCTGTTATAAAAAAAAGCTATGGTAGGATCTCCGTTTGGCTGTGCTTTGAAATGTATATTTCTACTTCTTCTCCCATAGCGAGCTCACCCAAAAGACCAAAAACACCCTTCAAATGCAGATGAGGTATTTACAGTTTACTTTGCAAATAAAGATTAACTCCAAGTGAATGAGTCTGAACAGAAAGTAAAACTGCTTCCAGCTCACAATTCCACAGCCACTGTATCGTTAAAGGAGTCGCTTGCTTGTACTTTTGGAGTCAGGCCATGAAGCTGCAAGTGAACACTGAGAAATTGACTCTGGTCCAAAAGAGTTCATTGTTCCTTCATCTCTGTGTCCTAGCTAGTATGTTCCTGATTCCTTTTGACCATGGTACGTGACCTGCAGGCTTTCAGAGCTGTGGAGCTGCAGATCTCTTTCTCATTTAACTGCCACATTTTGAAATGTTGTGCTTGCCCTGAGCATATGTTGTTACTGATGAGAAGAAGGGAAGATGCAGAAGATACAGCACACTGATTTTTTAATTCCCTCATGTTTCTTATTTAATTCTTGTTAGGAGGAATTTACTTTTTCTTCCTCGTCAGCTTCTAGTGCCTAATAATATTTCTGGACTTTTTCTTCCCATTCTATTCAGCTACGATGTAATTTCTGTTACTGAGCCTGTATTGAACATTGTTCTACAATTACGTCTGGATAAAATGGCCCATTAGTAGATAAAAATTCCTCCAGAATTTATGGACTGGTAAGATCTATTCTTCATCACAATCTTTAGTTTACATTTTCAAGTTCCTTTTACCAAAATTCTCAACAGCACCTTGTAGGTCACAATGTGCTGAACAGCAGCTGTGAGTATACAAAGTTTCCAGGGACATTGGAGAGCTGTACAAAAGGCATGCTGGACTATTTCATATCACCTCTTGAGTAAACCTCTGCTTCGTCATAATTACTGAGTGCACTGTGAAGTCGACTGCTGTTCAAAATGGGGCTATGAGGAATATGGTAAAAAGAACAGGAATTAGCTGTGATCCATAGGGCACTAAAGATGACATTTTTCAAGATAAATGTGCTGCTCATCTTACTGCTAAAATTTTTGTGTTCCCAAAGAAATACAGTGTCTTTTATTGTATCTGAAATTCAGATCTTTCATGAGAAAAAAACACCCAAATAATGAAATAATTAAAGCCCATGTGGTTGTGCACATGTGACGAGATGTATCAGTGAAAGATGCTAGAGAGAGTTTCATTTTAATACAGTTTGATTGCCTGAATTTGAAGCTTTTGAAAAGTTACCGTTAGAGCTCGTTACTACTAGTATTTTACCTTTTTTTTTTTTTTCCTGAAGGAATGAACTCTCCACAAAGAAAAATAAATTACAGATCTCAAGAGATAGAAGATCCTTGGAATAACTGTTGCATATTGCATTTAAATGGAAAGTGTTGCTGAAGTTGACTCCAAATCTGTTGTTATCACAGAGTGGTTTGTAAAGGATTCAACAGAGACAACATTTCATAAGGGAACATATAGAGTGAGTTAGCAACAGAAGCTATTTTTACTTGCTGAAATTAAAGTTTTTTTAACTAACAAACAAGTGCAGGAAGGAACATTTGTATTACAAAGAGATATTATTTTATTTTAATAAAGTGGAGTTGTTTCAACTGAGAGGAATGGTCAATTCATTTCAGAAGTGGGAAGAAGCGACTAAGCTTTGAAAAGAAGTATTTGTTCTGTCTTAACTTGCCTTAGTCCCTAAAAGACTGTAAAAGACAAAATATTCCATTAGGAGAAGATTCTTCCTGATAAGTCGAACGACATCCCCTCACAAACTATGTGTTAGGAAAAGTTACAAGTTAGTCGGCTGGTAAGATCACTTCTGATTTAATTCAATTGCAAGGGGATTAAAAGTGGTTTTTTCCTTCATTGCTTCACTTAAGTCTTTGTGAATATGTTTGATATTCTGGATGTTGTGAATAATTTTATTTGCATTTTTACATTAACTTGACTTGAGTTAACAATTTCACAGTAGACTGGCTAGCAGGACATTCTCCACACAGCAGCACAGTGAACCTGTAAACCTGGGCAGTGGGACACCATCTACCTCCCAGAGGCCCACTACTTCTCGGAGTATCCCAAGGGTACTAAAATATATTCTGCTAGGAGAGAACTGGGCAGCTAGAGAAGTGGTGTCACAAATAGTAAGAGAAACTTTCTGGCACTTATCAGATCACTTGGGAGTATTCCTCTCTACAAGGATTTTCCACTTTGTCATAAAAATACTGGTTAACAAGACGTAGGGAGGACAAATTTTGTATTGAGTATTCTGAGTATTTGTGTTATCTGCTGGTATTCTTATAGGAACTAAAAATGCTGGTTGGTGATGCCTAGAAAGAAAAAGAGGCTGGTAGTGTTGACACAGTTCTCTGTTAAGGTCTGAGGGCTGATGTGTTTCTGGTCTTGGCATGGCAGGGGGTTGTGGAGTTGTGTTTTGTTCAAACTCCTTAAATAAAATAGAGAGATGTGATAAAATGTTCTCATCGTTGTAAGATTTCTGATAACATCCTTGATAACAAGGATAGTTTACAGCCTGATCAATAGTCAGGGAATCTGTTTGAATCATTAGAGAGAAGCTTCTCCTAAAACCAAACACATACACAGACACACTTTTAAGCTGGAATCAGTGCATGAAAAGTGCATTGAGCATGTCCATAAACATGACTTGTATTCTCCCAGAGGGATGCCCTAGGCTTGATGGCTAGTAGCTGGGGTTGAAGTATTTGGGGCTCATTGCTAACTCCTATTCATGGAGTGCAAAATGGAACAGTAATAAAACAGAAACTGAAAGTATCACATCTTTGAACTGTCACTCGATCACTGGTTTGACGGGTGCCTCAAGTTTGGAAAAGCCAGCCTTAAATTCTTCTACTTGCAGAGGCTGAAACTGAAATCTTGCAGAAGGGATTCATATCATTCTGTCTTTATCACAGACTGCAGATGTCTTTTCGCACACAATGTGTTTGTCAGGTCAGTAACACACAACTTCTGAAAGGAATTTTGATTTCTATCAGGAATATTAAAATATTTACATTTTTGTTCAGATTCAATAAAATTTTGGTCTTGCCTCTGCAATGAATAACAAAATTATTGATCCTTGTCATATTGGATATGACTACAGTGAATAGAGTATACTTTCATGTGTTTCCCCCGCTTTTATACTTTTAAATTTGCTGAGAGATGCTACAACTGGTTGGATTTTCTTAAGGTTTCCAGCCAAACAGTTTTCAGCTCTCATATTATCGGTATATATTTAGAGTTCTCGTGTTCTACCTAAGCCACAAAGCATGGCTTCCACAAGTCAAAACAAAGGCATAGACCCACTCCCTTAATGCCCTGCTTTTCCCTTTTTTTTGTTGTTTCAATGTCAAAACTTACTGCCTCACTGAGTATGACACTGGGATATCATCTACACGTGGATACTGTTTGGTGGTTTTATTTTTTTGCCAGAGATGATGCTGAGGCAACACTATCCTGCAGTGGCCTCCACAGGGACCTGTCAGCAGTGACTGCAACCCTTGCCAGTCTTTTGGGAGAGCAGGAAGGGAGAGGTGAGGCTGTAGAAGTCAAGGCAGGCCAGGCAATTTTGGAGACTGATTTTTATCAGACGCGGCAGGAACGTGTTTTACTTTTTTATTTTTATTGCAATTTTTATTGCACCGGAACAAAATAAAAGTTTTCCAGGTGTCCGTAGGCATATTGCTCAAACTATATCCCAACAATTTATTTAACACTCTTCACCTCCTTTTCAGCTAATCAATGTCTTAGGAGACGAGGCATGAAGTTCAGAGGGTTGACAAGTTATGTAGCTAGCCTTGTTTGGGTAGGAGAAAGGAAAATGAAAAACTTTCATCCAGGTTTTGTTAGCACTCACTAATCCTCACACTCACTCAGAAGCCCTGTTACTGCTAATTTTCAGTTATTTGCTAACACAGAAACTAGAATTCAGGGGTGTTACGGAATTTTATTATTATTTTATTCCTAAATTGATTTTTGGCAACCTGTGGAGGAGAAGTTGAATAGGATGAGGTAGAGAAGTTAAAGCAGTGCAGATGTTCCTGAAAGAGTAGCACAAATTATTGGAGAGAAGGTGCCTGGAAGACACCAGCCTGACACTGTGACTACATGGGCAGCAGATAAATCTGACCTGTTAGTAAGAACTCTGTTTCCTCTTTGAGTTATGGATTCCTTTCTGCTGTTTCCATTTTCCTTACGTTAGATGTTCATGATACCATGTGTTGAGATAGAACACATATACAATCAGGCAGAAAATCAACCTAATTAAAAAAAAAAATTAAAAAAAATGAAAAACTACAAATGAAATTATCAACCTAGTCTTAGCAGATCAGCAGGATTAGCTGTGCAAATTTTGGTACAGGGAGAAGAGAGAGGAGTCAGATATGTCAACCTTTTTCAGCAGCATCTTAAATCTAGGTTAGTTTAAATTGTCTAAGCCTGACCTAATTTGGACTATCTTGCATCATGTTCTGTCTTGACATGAGATTTCTGCACTCAGATTTTGGGCTTCTGGGTGGGATTCCTGCATAGGGTTTGGGTTTACTACAGGCAACAGGATAACTTTAGACCCACACTGTAGGTTTCTGATTACTTAATGTAAAAATTCCCCTTATCACTCTCAGCAAAGGTTTTGCTTCTGATTTTGCAGGTACTTTAGCATCTGCTTAGGCATTTACTGAAGAAAACTTGGTTTGTAAGTCTTCAATTTCATACCAGGAAACTTGCAGCTATATGCTAACAGGACAAAGTAGTTATTCATAGTTGGAGTTTTATGATAGAATCATAAAATACTTCAGACTTTAGGTCATCTACATAGTCCAGCTTACTGATCAAAGAAGGACCAACACCAATGGTAGGTCTGTTGGCCACAACACTTTGGTTTCATTTTCTTACTATTAATTTATTAGAAAACAGATTATTTTCTCATAAGTCTATCCCCACTTTAAAGAAGTAAAATTAAAGCTGAGGTTTCTGACCCCATGTTGCTCCAGTAATACGGTACACTTCTGTTCCAAGAACCATAGGCAACAGGCAAACTACAACAAACATTTACTATGAAAGTATCCCCTCAGCTGAGCAACAGAGGCATTGTGAAAATAATGACCAGACAGAGAGTCTGGGAGGTTCTCTGCATTGTTTCTTCAGGGACTCTATTTTGCAGCTCAACTTCAGTCCTGCCCTCTTGAAGTCTGCTTATTACAGGATGCTCCAGTTCACACACCTGATTATTAAAACTGAAGAGAGGTTAAAACTGACTTGGATTTTTTAGAAACATTTTGATGAAAAATACTAATTAATCTAAAATGACTTCTTTTACAAGAATACAGCAGGATCAATGAAATTTTCTTTGAAAGGTGCTTCTTCTCAGCCTCAGGATCATCCAAAGCTGAGCATGGACACCAGGAAACCAGGCATTTAGTGGCATTCATGCCTTTTTTTAAATCTCAGATTTTACAGGCTGTAGAACTGGTTTTATTCCAGCACTATCCATACAATTTTTCAGACTCTTAAAGCACAGCTTTTACAGGTTCCATTTTTGGTTACTGAGCTGAGGCTTTCCTCCTGAACATGTAACTTAATTTGGGAATGTCCATCAGTGTTGGTACTTAGCAGTATTAACAATTCAGTAGAGTTTCAGGAAAATTAGAAACAGAATTTTTGGTACCCTTTTGGCAAAAATCACACCTGGCTATGAATTCAGTTTCATGCCTAGCTGACTCAGTGCATTATGAATTTTGCAGAGGCTGTTCATGCTGTCTGAAGTTAATCAGATAGAGATTATTCTGTCATTGTCAGAATGAAACTGGAGGGTCTAAGAAGGATTTTGAATTAATGTCAAGGAGATCCCGAGGAATAGATGGGCTATTTATACTTGCCCTTCCCACTGCCAGATCCTGACAGCAGTCAACAAATCACTTTTGGGTCTGTACTGGGTCTGAGATGAAGTTAATATTCCCCATAGCAGACCCTCATATTGCTGTGCTTTATATCTGTATTGGGTCTGAGATGAAGTTAATTTTCCCCATAGCAGACCCTCATATTGCTGTGCTTTATATCTGTATTGGGTCTGAGATGAAGTTAATTTTCCCCATAGCAGACCCTCATATTGCTGTGCTTTATATCTGTATTGGGTCTGAGATGAAGTTAATTTTCCCCATAGCAGACCCTCATATTGCTGTGCTTTATATCGAGAGCTAGAAGGTGTTGATAACACACCCCTGTTGTGGCTACTGCTGAACAAGGCTCATACCAAGGCTGTTTTCTTCAACATTCCCCCACAGCCCTCATTGGGATGGAGTGGACAAGATCTGGGGAGGGGACACAACCGGGATAGCTGACCTAAATTGACCAAAGGGATACTCCATACCATATGATGTCAGCTCAACAATAAAAGCTAGAATAAGGGGGTGGTGCATTGGCCTGTTCTCAAGAGCAACTACTAGGTGTATTGGAGCCCTGCTTCCACGTATGGGCTACTAATGGGAAGTAGAGAGTAACTCCTTGTTTTCTTTTGCTTCCACACATGGCCTTGCTTTGCTTTCCATTAAACTGCTTTTGTCTTAAACTACAAGTTTCATCTTATTTTCTCCCCATGGTCCAGCTGAGAGGAGAATAGTGGGATGAGTGATAGAATGGCTTCGTGGACACCTGGCTTCCAACCAAGGTCAAACTACCACAGGATCACAAGGCACAACACCAAGACAAGCAAAACAAACATATTTTTTTATAATTTTCATTTCTGCATTGTACCTTATGTTCATGAACTCTTTTCGTTATGTTTATATTCAGCAGTTTGATTTTTGCAAGAAGAAGAGAAGGCCAACACTTCATGTTGCGGAAAACATACAGGGTGATGTTCCAGAGCTACTGGCATGTATTTCATGTATTTCTTCATTTTTTTCCATTACTCTGTGTTTTTTATTGCAGTGCCCGCGAATCTTGAAGTGAAGAAAGAAAAAGCAGAGAGCAAACATTACTTTTCCTACTGACTATATTGCTTCTGCACTTGTTCAATGTTTTATGCTTTCTCTCTCTCATCCCCTGCCCCCGTAATTTTCTTTCAGAAACTGTAAAATAATTCTTTGTCCCTGTCGGTGTTAGGGACTTCTCTTCTGCATAAGTATGCAGAAAATGCTTATCAAGTGCAAAGAGGAAGAAGTATGTTGTCACAGAACACTGAGAGAGATGCCCTCTAATCCCGAGACGCCCTCTAATCCCAAGATACCCCTGATCTTGCAGCGGTTTTCTTTAGTGACTAAACACTTTTGGGATCAGCGAAGAGCATCCGGATTCATTTGACTTTGTGGATATGTCCGTCCTGACTCCTGAGCAGGTAATGATTTCTCACTGTAGACAAGTGGGCAGTGTTGGGAGTGAAATTCTTCTGTGATCTGTTCCATCCTAAAGTGAACTGGATAAGTCAACCTCAGCCTAGGATAATCTTGCACTGTCAGGATTATCACCACCTCTCACATGACTTTAAGGGTAGATAGACAATTTAGATGTGGACATCTGCATAGTAAACATGGTAAATGAAGTTCATTTGTGTAGGGCTCCTCACTTTTATTTTTCTTTCCTGTGTCCATTACCTTTTCTTTTCATTTTCATTTACTGTGTATGGTTTTTTTTTAACTTGATGTTTCCTCTTTCTTACAGGTTGCTTCCTAGATGGAATCTTTTATGAAGTTTCTATAGTAATCAGATACTTCTCACCTGCTAACGTTGTGCTCATCAGTGGTTCTGAGCCAAAAGCCCCTGAAACACATGAGGAATGTTTGTAGGATCCACTCACTATCTTACTCCAGTAAGACAAGTGGTTTCTACATTTAAGATGCAGTAGACCCACTCAACAAGCAGAGAAAGTTCCTCAACATTCGTATTCAGTCCCCTGTTCAAAAGCATAATTCTAAGGCAATGTGTATTTTCTCTGCTACGAGTGTGTTTGATGTGACATGCGGAAACAAACTCCAAACTCGTAAAGAGTTTAAAGTAAGGTATGTTTATTACGGTACCAGATGCAAGCGGGAATAGCTTCGCCTAGCTTGCATACCAGGGACTAAAACTTGCTCGCTTTTATGGTTACAAAACATTCATATTCATCGCATCGCCTATACATATTCATCTTTTTCCCCAAAAAGGCGGAGAACCTGTTAATCAGTTCTTGGAACTCTTTTTCATAGTACCGCCTTCAACTCCTCCCATACTCCTCCCATCTGCATCTGCGCAGTGCCTCCTGGTGGTCGTGAAGTGGGGTCTTTGTGATGAAGGCCGGAGGTCTTCCTCGCGCTGTCCTTTTCACCCTTCTCTGCCAGCAGGTTTAAACTGGCTTGCAGGTGAGGTTTCTGTGGTCCTGTGCTTGCTTCAGTGAGTCCCTTGTTTCAGCATCCTTTCCACAATGTTTAGCTGCTAAACTTTACCTAGGGCTATACAACGGATTAATTTGTCTTGTCTCAAACTTACTGTTCTACTTTCATCAGATGCCTCTGCAAATCAGGAGTGGATTTTGTGAACGTGTAGAGAGAACTGAGTATGAAGATTATGGCATTTCTCTAGCATATTGTATGTAAAGATCCAGCAGAGATTGTGAAGAGAGAGCACAGTCTGTTGACATTAGTGCCTTTTTCATCCTAAAAATTTCCTTGCTCTGAGTTTCCATTTAACTCATTTAGCCTTTTCAAAACATAACACAAGTTAACCAGAGTGGTTTTCACACAGTAACTGTGAAACAGTGAAGCACAGCTTAAGTTCATTGTACTTGCTTAACTTCTCAGCTGCTATTGTAGTTGTTCAGCAAGGCCTGCTTCATTTTTGTCTAACAAATAGGCTGCCTATAAGCACACAAATTCGATAGCCTATGCATTCCTCATTGGTTTGTATCTCTGTTTCGCCTTGCCATTGCTGCTTTCCTTCTAAGTATTTACATCCTTCTAACTGCGTTCATGTTGACATTTAAAGTAACATAAAACACGAAGAATTTTTCTAGACCAACAGTTGGAGAGGGAAATGTTACTACTATGAAGCAAGGTATAGAGAAATAGGCATGCTGCTAAACCCACAAACACAATCTGTGGAGAATGCATCAGTGATCAAAGCAGAGCAGATTTCTACTTCCCTACAAAAATATGCAGGATTTGTCACAGCAGATCACTTTGCTGCTCTGTAAAAGCTGGCATGCAGCCTCCAGCACCAGCTGATACCCAATGCTACACAGAAAAGTGAGTAGCAGCCTATCGCACTTGGTAATCTTGGAAGATTTGTTCAACTGCTAAGTGGAGCAGAAAAGAAACACACTGAAGTTCCACTTGGGGTAAGTCATTTTGCTTATGTTTGAATTTAGCAATTATGACACTTCCAGGTGACGCTGTGTTAAACGCAGTCAATTAGAACAACTTCATGCATTTCATTTTGCAGGTAGCCACAAATGATACAGTCATGTCTCACATAAAAAAACATAGTTACTGTTGTGACATCCCTAGTCAAGAACAGGTAATTCTAAGAGGTTTGTTTCATTATTTTTTTCCATAGACAAGAGCAAGGGTGAATTTTACAGGCACACATAGGACTGCTAAAATCATGATCTGAGAACAAAAATCTAAAATGATCCTTTACATTGATGAGATCTCTGGTGAGTCTTCACTTCTCTAGGCTCCGGTCCCAGCTCACTGAGCCTTTTCTCAGAGAAGAGATGGTGCTTGATCAACTTTGTGCATCTTCACTAGATTCCCTCCAGTATCTCCGTATGTGTCCTCACCAGTGTTGAGGAGAGGGGAAGGTTCACTTCCCTTTTTTTTGCCTCAAGAGCATATTGCTCATTCATGTTCAACTCACTGTTCACCCCGAGGTCCTTTTCTGTCAAACCGCTTTCCAGCTAGGCGCCCCCAGCATATGTTGTCCATGTAGATGATCTTCCCCAGATGCAGGACTTTGCATTTCTCTGTGTCGAATTTCATGAGATTACTGTTGGCTCATTTCTCCAGCCTGTTGTTGTTCCACTGGATGGCAGAATGACTCTCTGGTGCAATAACAGCCTCTCCTCTCGTTTTTTTTGTGTCACCTGCAAATTTGCTGCAGGTGCACTCTACCCTACCATCCAGATCATTAATAATGATTTTGAACAGGACTGGACCTAGCGTTCATTCCCAGAGTACACCACTATTTAGTGGCTTCCAGCTAGGCCTTACACCACTGATCACCACTCTGTGCACCTGGACATTCAGCCAGTTTTCAATTCACCTCAACTTTGTGCAATTCAAACCTTAGGGTTTTGGTTTTTCTGCTTCATGATAAAATCAAACCTTTGGGTCATTAATAAAGCTGAAAAAAAAAAAGTAGTTTTGTACAGGTCTAACTGTAAAATGCAATATTCCAAATTTTCCAGAGATGTTTAACACTTATTTATGAGCTGAAAACATTCCTGAGAAAGGCCACTAAAACTAACATGTCATTGCTGTGTCATTGAACTAAGTTGAAGAAACTATGACTTTGTTCAATACTGACTCAAACTCCTGTATAATATCATTTGATTTTTCTGAACATTTTCTTGAATAGCCATTTTTTTTCACATCTTGATACCAGTTTTAGCTATACTGAGCTTTGTTTAAGCTGGTCTGTTTGGGATGGGTCATATTTTTTGCTTTATTCATTCTTGGCTAAAACAATCTGTCTTCAAAACAGATATTTCTGTTCATTATTTCAGAAATAAATTCTGTTGTTACTTCACAAATAAATTGCAGAAATTAGAAACAAATTTAAAAACTTCCACCTGTAGATGCATCTTAGCCACACAGTTCCTACAGAACAAGGATCCCCAGTTTTACTTTCTTCTTCCCATATCTTGCCTCAGTAGTGTGATCTGCATGTAAGGCTGGATTTTGGCTTCTATTCCTAGAGTTACAGTAGAGTTCAAATGGATTTCTCTTCAGCCTTTCTGCATCTCAACGAACTTTCTCAGTTCATTGAGGTGCAGATAATCTCCTTTCTGGCATTCAAAACACTTGTGCAACTTCCTCAAAGAAAGACTGACCTTTAAGTAAACAAGTGCATTCCTCCATAAAAGCTATTTCAGTATCAGTGTAGTTCATTATAAGAAAGTGGGCAGCATGGTAAATTCTGAAATGTTATGTTTATCAAGCATGCTGAACATGCTTCAAAAGTGAAGTGCTTGGTGATGAAAAGACATATTTTATAAGGCAGCTATGTATTTCAGCATGAAATATAGAGAGAAAAATATTATTTTGCATACAGTCTTAAATAATGTGCTGAGAAGAAAATTCAAACAGATATGACTCTTCATTATCAGGTATAAAATTTTATATGGGACATAGTAATCTTTCCGTAACTTCAATTAGTTTTCAAATAATTTTGATTTTAAAAAAATGTTTCTAATAGTGTTTAGAGCATTTATGGGCTTTAGAGCATTTATGTCAGTCTGGGTAGTGCTCTCTTTCTTGGAGCTCCCACTGGGGAGCTATGCTGTACAAAATCCTAATCCGTAGATTTTATATAATCTCAGATTTCCTTTAGCCTAAAGCTATGTCTGCTCAGTCTTTTGCAGACAGAATTAAACTGTCTCTGTCTGCCAGTTGTGATCCAGCTCTGAGCTTGAAGTCAGTCAGCAAGACTTATTAACTTGGATATAGCACTGTACTCACAGCAGTTTCCAATTCAGAGCTGGCTGGCATCCAGTTGAGTTGAAGCAAAGGCAGAGACTTGGTTGGTGTGCAGAGATCATGTGGACTTGCTCTAACTGTGCTGAAACCCTTCTCCCACGTATTTGGATTACACATTTATCTGTTGCCTTATCACAGATGCAACACCAGCTTGCTCTGATCTCTAAGATCAGCCCTATACTGCTTTTGAGCACAAGTAGCACTTTTCAGCATGATGGTGCTGTATTGTGGATATTTAGGAGCACATGTGAAGAACGCATAAAACATACAGATTTTGTATACAGCTGTAAAACAAGTTACTCTCTGCTACCAAAAATAAGAAGTGCATAATTTAAAATAAATCTGGTGTTCACATCCATATCTTTATTTCTTCATGTTTCTAGCAGAGAATCATTTTGTCTCTCTGGAGTAAGCCAAAATGTCATTAAATTTTCCTTTCTTCGAAGGAGTGCTTCTCTGTTGGTTTTGGTTTATTTTTTTTTTTTTTTGTGGTTCTGTAGTCTATAGCGCACAACTGCTCTAAAATCACCCACTTCCATTTTTGTCACTGTTTATTTTTGTTCAATATCTATTTCAACCTACTTTATAACTCTGCTCTACAGGCAGGTAGGATTTTCAGATAAATCTGAGCAAATTGTTACACCTCAAACATCAAGATGAGAGAGAGAGACAGATAGTGAAGTAGAGCCACAAAAAGCACAGCATGGTGTACATACAGTTATTTCACTTCAGTCCACACCATGGCGTCCAGGAGAGACATTGAACTGACCAATTACTGACCCTAACTGTCCTTCAAGTGGGTGAGTAGGTGGGATGCTTAGGAACTCTTAGAAGGTCTTCAGCTGTAATTTCTGACACAGTATTTTAATGTACCAGGAGTAAAAGAGCTGCACATGTATCTATGTATAGCTATTTCCCTATATCTATATGTTAAAAATCTCACTTGTGCTTTGTGATCAGTTTCAAAATATTGCAGCTCCTGCTGCATGCATGAAGGCTAGCACACAGGCAAATAAATGGTTGTATATAAAAACTTTGCATACGGTGCCCAACAGTTACATAATCTAGTTACTAAAAGAAACAAACCAGTATGTAAAAAGTAAGACAAGAATTAAGCAAGAAAAAAATAATCTGCGGCTTTCCTAATGAGTACAAAGGGAGCAGCAACAAAGACAACAAATAACCCACAACAATAAATTGCAAAAATATAATCATTACCTACAATCGATGCTCCAATATAAGTAACTAACAATTTAACTCAGGTAGGTGCTCAGACTGTTTATCTGCTATGGTAGAAAAAGAGATCTATGTGAGAAAAAATTTGTTTCCTGACTCACTCCTTGTCGACTTCATACCTGAGAAGGAGCCAGGTCAACAGTCAGCTATCATTCATTTGTGAGTGACAGTGAAATTTTCTTCCTTTGGCACTCATTAAGAGTCAAGTTGGCTTTCACATTTCCCTTTGTCTGAGCCTGAGGTTTGTCTGCTTGATTTTGAATTCTTTTTTGATTTCTTTGCCTCAGATCAAGGTCTGCAAATGGGAGAAGTCTCAAGTGTTGTATTGCCTACCTACTTTCCACAAGCCATGTAGATTACTCCCTAGGGAAAGAAAGAGGCTCCTAGCCTCTTTACAATTCTAGGGCAGTACTGTGTGTTGCTACACAGCTAATAGATGTACTGAATTTCAGTCTTTGAATAAAGATGACCAAAGTCTGAAGTGTCTTTTATTGATAACTAAAATGCTGCTAATAATTGAAGTATAAAGTTTATGCTAAAATGGAATTCTTTCAAGCTAAAGCATTTTAGAAAGCTGAAATAGTAGATGCTGGTGTCCCTAGAGCAAAGTCTGCAAGATATTTTCCTTAACTACAGAGCCATTACTGTATGTTCCCAATGACTCGAAGACACACAGGAACTGGTACGCTCGTAAACAGAGCCATTTTTACAGTTACTTTTCTGACTATAACAATAATACAAAAACTACTGTATAAAAATGTACTGGGAAGTTAATTTTTCATTGACATGAAGTTTAATAACTAAAATATTTCTCATATAAATATACACATGTAAAATAAACAGACAGACTAACAGACCCCAGCAGCGTACGACTGGTTTTTATACAAAAATGTACACACATGTACATTAGGCACATTAAAATGCCATAAGAATCTTGGGAATGGAAAAGAAAAAAGACTGCAGTCAGATGAATATTTGTAGTCAGTAAATGAGTAAGCCAATAATGTTACTTTCTGGAAAAAGAAAAAAAAAAAGATATCTTTCACATACCATATTTTTCTTCTCAATAAATCTTATTTCAATGAGGAATTTCAACATTAATTTGTTGCTTTGGTTTGAAAATTGCATGGATTTGTTGAGGGTCCAAGTTTCGACAAAAAAATCAATAACTACTTTCTTCTCCCACCATTACAGGTTTGTTTATTCTTATTTACCAATAAATCATAGCCACAAAGGAGATATATTCAGTCCAGTTAAGCTGTGATGAATGTAAAGATATGAAGGAAGTGTGAGCACAAATATACTGGTAGCTTTACACTAAAATAATTCTGAAGGCAAATATACCTTGGAGTGAGGCTGAAAATCACTGTGAAAATGTTGGCTTTTCTAAATGATTTTTGGCAGCATTCTTATTATTGCTTCTAATATTGCAAGGTATGGAAGACCCTTTCTGGTGGTAATTTTCAGTCATGCTACCTGCTATGTAAATGCACATCAGGTGTATGGGATTTTGACTGGAAGCTTTTACAATCACTGAAATATATATGTCAATACAGATATCTAGTTGCAACGATCTGTTTTGATTATTTGCTTTCTTGAAAACACATTTTAGAAGACTAAACCAAACAAATTAAAAGAAACAATTGCTGGGATTTTCTTTCTGCAATAGAAAGAAAAAGAACTTTAAAAAAAAAAAGTGATTAAAATTAATTAATACCAGATAAAGTAAGCCTGGTATGATAAAAAGGTATAAATTCAGTAACACCTTGTTGGTCTGAATTATAGCACTCTAGCTACTGATAGTCAAAGGCTCTCTTGAGGTAAGGGGTTTTCTCCACGCTGGGTTTCAGTTCAAAGGATACATCTGGGTCAAACTGCATGACATTGAGAAGAAATTGCCTGATATAAGGCTTAATTTTGCCAGGAAAAGTGAGAGAGGTTTATTGTACTCCATAATGAAAAATAGGCTGGCCTAAGAAACTGTAATTGCCCCTGAATTATGATTTATTTTTTCTTAAAGGGATACATATACGTGTATATAAACCAGTACATTATGGCTTTCAAATGATTCTTAGTTTTTTTCATAATTTCCCAGAGAGTAAAAATTCTACTGCTGTGATTAGCTATAAATTCAAACATAATACACAATTCTGAGCACTTATGAGCATGCTTAGTATAAACCAAGGTGAGGCGGCTTCTTCTCAAATTCAAGTAGGTAGAAATACCACTAAATAAAAAAAACAACCTAACAGAAGAGTTGCTTTTATAGCACGCACTTAGTTTCTGTTATTATATATGAAACCAGATATTAATTTCTGTCATTGCATTATTTTAATCATTTATTGGTGCTCTGAAAATGTATTTGTTAAAAAAATAAGGCAATGAAAGACTTGCTTTTGTTCAGCAAAGTCACTGGTCTTTCCAAGATCCAAATTGTACCACATTTTCTAGTAGAAAAGACATTAGATAAAAATCACAGAAACAGAATCCAGGCCTTTCATTACTTTGTAGAAACACACATTTCATATTTCTGTGGCATTTCTATCCTGTCATTCAGGTTAGAGAGAGGTTCATAAATTAATTAATTACTTCTTTGAGCTGAGTAGAGCTTCCATATGACCATACATAAGCTTATTCTCTGGTAAAGAGTTGTCATGTATCATTTTGGTTTACATTCTATCTAATGTGGTATAACACATTTTGAGAATAAGTACTTCACTATTTTATTAGCTGTGGTAAGACACATCAAAAGATTACACAGATAAAATAGTTTTAAAAAAGCCCTTCTGTATTAAAAC
>VWZK01006615.1:46941-49376 GCA_013396935.1 Baryphthengus martii | reverse complement strand
TCATTGCTCTCCTCTGGACCCACTCCAGCTTTCAACATGCCCACTGTAAATGGATACAGAGGTGGAATTAAGATGGTACATTAATAAAAAACCCCATCAAGTTTAAACCACCTGTCTAACATTTCGAATAGTGTTTCAAACTGATATGAGATGTATGGAAGAAAAAATGAAATTAAATGTAGTATTTCCCTCAGGTTGATAGAGAAAACACTGACCTTGGCATCTGAGAGTGGTGGCAATCTTCAATTAGCATGTCTAAGGCCAGCAGCAAGACCCACTGATGAAGGAAGTTTCTTAGTGTTTCTCAAAGGAAAATGCTAAGTCATGATGAAAACCCAACAGAATGAAGCATCCTGACGTAGGAATGGAGAAGTCAAGAGCGAGAAGAAACACAAGGCAGCAGGACGTATTTTATTTTAAGATACTAGTGTCCTCTTCTGGTGTGAGTCAATCTTGTACAAACCCAAATTCCATGTCTGTGGATGTAAATTACAGAGTTAAAAACTTCTAGCACAATGTATGTGAATTAGAAATCTAATTAGCTGATATATGTATGCGTGAAGAATCAGCAAGGCAGACTTCCTAAAGAAGTAATTTTAATTATGGGATTCTACAACACTCCGAATATCAAACAACAACTGAGACAACAGAGATGGGCAAAGCAATCTACAGTGAATTCATTTGGCTTATTCTCTTACCTTTTTCACTCTTCCTCTCTCTCCATGTATATGGGAGATATTTCTGCCTGACTTCACCTTAGAATTATCGGAAGACTCACCACTGTTTTTTTTCTGCCAATGCTGGATGACTTGTTTTGGAGTCTGTGCCTAGCAAGACATAATATTGTGAGTCCTTGAATGTTCGTCAGAAGGGTAACATGAAATAAATCTTGCCTTGGTGTAACATGTTAAACTGTTAAGCAGCTAAACACAAGCAAATGCAAACAGTAAACAGTTAAAAAAAAAGTACAACCCCCAATGTTTCTAAATTGCTACTTTTTCACTATTTCCCATTTTTGTAGCTTTATTCTTTCCCTGTCTTTTACCATATTTTGTGCAAGGTAAGACCTGGATTTCTAAAGCAAGAAAGGAGGAGAACATGTTTTTTTTTTAAAGAAGAAAATATACTCAAAACTTTTTTAAATGTCAAAAAGAAACAAACTAAAGGCATAACCCAAATTTCTTCTCCATTCATGATGTTCCCTCCACCCTGTCCCCTTATAGCAACAGACCTATGCTGTGTTTTTTGAGACTTATGTCCTGTTCCTAAAGAGCAGAGCTATATAAATCAGCTAAATTTAACTTCTTGTACCGGTCACAGACTATCCACTAACAGGTCATAGTTTTCTCTGCATTATTCACTAAATAGTTACCTGAGATCATGTCAGTAGAAATTTTTATTTTAAAGTACTACCTGGTTAACTGTGAGTAGTTTGTGAATATTTGCTATTCATACTGTGTTGTGTACCTATGAAAGGCTTAACCAGTTGCATTGGGCTGATTTTTCTCTCTGATTAGGTGAGCATATAGGTGCTTCTGATGTGATTACTTCCACGTGCAAATTAAAAAATTTGTGACTGTGAATACTTACCAGGGAATAGTAAATTTCTTTTAATGAAAATTCATGTCAGTAAAATTGAATTACATGTATAATTTAGAAATACTAAACACATAACTTTAAAATATAAGAGAGTATTCAGAAACTCCTGCTGCCCTTCCATCAGTTCCATCAAAGATAATGAGAAGAGGTGGCTGAATTTTGTCTCAGTATTAGCAAAATATATAATCTAAAATCTTTGAGTAGATCTTTGAAACCTTGGTGTTGTTTTTCTGTAAAATGAGTTTTGAACTGAGGTTTGGTTTTTTGTTTGTTTTTTTTCGTTTTTTTTTTGTCTTTTTTTAATTGCCTGACAATTTCTTTTAAAGGTTCTGGGAGTATTTATGTTAGCGAACAAGGAAATTTGCCCCTGTGTGTATGTGCCACAGACCTGTAGGTTAATAATGAGATATTATTTAAAATTCAGGGATTCTCAGACCTTGGGTTCTCACAGAGTAGTAAAATTTATCCAGAAATTGCCTTGGCTCTTATATCTCTTCAAAGGTATACTTGAGAACAGGAACAGTATAAATACGGGGCTTAATCCTACTTCTGCTAAAGTGGTTCTGAGCTTGGATGATGATCTCAGTGAAATTAAGTTCATAAACTGCATTACCAACGGCACTGCATGCTTTAACTTTAGTGTTGTATAGACTGAATGATGTACAACAAAATCTCATCAAAAATACTATAATAATTTTAAAAATCCCCAAACTATCTCAGTCTCCTCTTTTTTTCCTGTTAGTCTCTCCCTTATTTGTTCGTTTTTTGGTTTTTTTTTGTACCCAAATAAAAATAAATATCACCAGTAGGGGGAATAGATGTATAAAAAACAAACT
>VWZK01006615.1:4441-41941 GCA_013396935.1 Baryphthengus martii | reverse complement strand
CACTGTTTTGCATTAAAAGATGTTATCCGTCCAAAAGAGCAAGTACGGTCTTATGCAACTAATATCTGCTAAAATGTACCTGACTGCATTGGAAATGTTGCAGTAGATTGGTATAGCAGAGAATAATGAACCGCTGCACCCCATTGAAATGTAATTACACAGCACTCTTGTTCTTAAACCTATAAGGTGAAAGAAAGATGAATAGTGAAAGTAAAAATCGCTGACCCTTCAAAGTTTAATTTACGTTATGCATTCCCTCGCCCTTCTGATAGGTTTTAGAAAGGTCATAATTTAGGGTATTTTGCAGTTGATAAATGATCTGTATGTTTGTGTTCACACGCACCGATTGATTTGTTATAGCCAAAATATTGTTTCTATAACAACCTGCAGGTCCTTAACTAGGCAAACAGCAGATGAACAGGAATCCAAGTGGGAGGTGAAGCGAAATCCGATCCTCCTCGGAGTATGGGGAGCAGGAGGAGGAGGAGGAAGAAGAAGGGGAGGAAGCGATATTATGGGGATAGTAGAGGGTGTGGAAGTGAAGGGGGTGACAGCAAGTTGCCTGGCTCTCTCCTTGCCCTTTTTCACTCCTGGGTTCCCTCTCCCAGGGCTCCTCTGCTTTCCAGTGCCTTGTGCCTGCTGATGAAAAAGTCTCTGGAACTTGGATTGCTCTCATGGTGCAAAGGGCTGTTGGGGCAATTTTCCCGCCTTTCCAGCCTTGGATGAGGCTCCTGTTTCCGGGCCCAGTTGATGCATTATGCATCAGGGCTGCCGGCAACTGACAGCCCCTCAGCCAGCGTCTACTTGAAAAGCAATGGTGCTAATCAAAGTCGACACATTTGAATGTCCAGACACACACACAGAGAAATTTACTAATCAAAAAGTGTATTTCCTAGGGCTGTCTCCAGAGAAATCCGCAGGAAGAAATTGGAATAATTTATTAGCTTACAAGTTTTCGTTGACAGTTAGCCCAAGGCTATTTATCTCTGTAATAGAGAACGTCTCCAATGTGGCAAAATTGACCAAATCAAACAGCTTTGATCAGAAAATGAATCTGGCAAGGCTGTCTATCTGTGGGTCCCAGGGGAAAGGTGGGAAACAAACAAAAAGATTTAACAAGTGGTCAATAGGAGAAGGAGAGAGAGAGAATTTGCAGCCTGGAAAGTCAGAAGCCTGCAAAATCTTCACACACAAATGCTGAAATGAATTATTGGAGAAATAAATTATGCCTCACATCATAACATCTAACATTGTGCTTCTGCATAATTGGAGCTACGCAGCCCAATGTGATTCTTGCATTAAGGCGATGATAAATAACTGCAGGAGGGGGAAAATGTCTGAACTTCTCCTTAAAGGAAAGCAAAACATAGATGACTCATTATCTTCACAAGAACACTGGCACCTCACTGCTATTTACCCTCTACTGTCCATTATTAATACCTGCTTTGCCACTAGGAGTCAAATGTCCAATAGGCTCAAGTACATTGAAAGCCACCACAAACCAATTTGGTTTCAGGGAAACAGGGACATGTTTCATCTGTTTCACTAAATAATCCAGCCATGAATTTTATCATCTTCCTGCTGATTATCAAAGACTTTTTACTATAAAACAATAAAAATCTGGAACTTTTAGAGATAAGATTAAAAGGCAAAATTACAAATACAGGACTTTGCTTTATGTAGTAAACTAGATCTGTCTTCTCTTGTAACAAAAATCTTTACTAGTCAAAGATCATCTCACAATAGAGAATATAGAGGAAAAAGTTCAGGATAGGAATCAGAAGGTTTTGCTTTGCCACAGTGCTTCTATTCCTGTATTATTTAGTATTCTCTGTTTCTAGTCATCCATATGAAATATTGGATAATAACAGCTATGAGTGAAAAAACCCTCATTCTTATTTGAAATTAAACTGCTCTGTGATCTTTAGGTATAGATGCTTCAGATTCCCATTATTTTATCAGGCTATATTCTCAATGCTACTGCCTCACAGAGAACAGAACGCCGAAGTAGCATATGCTGTTTCCCTTTTTCAAGGAATTATAGCATTTCTCCATAGGTAAGGAATGGCTTTATTCATTCAGATTCTTGTGCTAGTGGTTTTAAGCAGGAAAGGGTAGAAATAATGTCTCCCTCTCCTAATAAATGTTTCTAAATTACATGAAAAAAACAAAAGTGCAAGCCCATCTAAACTTAATAACGAAAGATCAGCAATTTTGTTTTGTTTATATTGGTGAATTGAATAAGCAGCCTGCAAACTGAAGCACTCAAGTTGAGATTGAAAGCACTCCAGAAAGCAACTAGGCAGCCTAGTCAGATATCCAGCAGGAAACCGAAGGCGACAGGGTACCTTCTTATGTCTTTCTAGGCCATTTTATGGGACTGTAAGTCCTCATACCTGATCTGTATTGTTACATATGCTTAGAGACATCAGTAGGGAATAGCCTGGGAATTTATTTATTTATCACTGTTTGAAGTGATAAATTTATCAGTGTTTGAGAAGAGAGAGGTTTGCCTCTTGAATGCTGTTCATCAAATTGAATTTTCAATGGTTTTGTATTGTTATATGAAATCTTCAACATGAGCTATTTTTGTACCCGAAAAAATGGAAACTCAAGTTACTGATAGTCTGAAGATGGCTGGCAACCACATGAGTTACACTCTAATATCACTGGGCCGAACCATGAAACCTTCATGATTTCATAGGCTCTTGGGAAGCAAGGGGCCTTTTGCCTTACCAAGATGAAGGTGAGCAAGGGACCTTCAAATAGGCTTTAGCTAAGACTGTTGTGATCAATTACTGAACCTCTCCCAAATTAGCTGTTGTAGAATCCCTTGAGCATATTGTTAGGGTTATTTCATGCATCCAAATTAAACTACTAGTAACCTCAAAGAAACAAATTATTGCAGGACTGGGCCACTAACCAAATTCTAGGAGTGCAAAGAAAACCATAATACTTTTCAGACAGCCCACAAGGGCAGACCTTTGTTCTGCACCCCTTTACAAACAACACAACTTTTGCATTTATCAGCCATCATCCTCTGTCAGGTCATGAAGCAAGGGCAAGTTGTCCTTATGAGTTAAGCATATCAGCGGAGGAAACATGAGTGTAACATGTTTTGATACTTTTTCATGTAATTTATGTCATGACAGAGTAATACTGTGGTAACTTGGGAACAGAAAGAGAGGTTTTCTGAGGAATAGTCTTATGGTGACTTGTGAGTTAGTAGACCTATGACAAACTTTATGGACCTGAGGGACTCTGCAAAGTCTGGTCTTTCTTGCAGGAGTCTCTGCTGCTTTCTCTCACTGAATACCTCTTTCTGTTTTTCCCTTGTCATACAGTCCAGGACATCCCAATGAGGCCTAGGCAGGGATTCCAGGTGTTTTTGGAAACACTAAAGTGCGGTGTCTGACTCTGTGCATCTATAGGATTTCCCATCTGAAGGCCCTTGCAATGAAAATTTCCGTCTCTTCACACTTCAGTCGAACATTAGTCTGACTTGCTTTTTGGTGTGATTTAAGACACAGACCCTGTGTAGCCTCTTGTCCTTCACAGTAGAGCACAAATTCCTGCAAAACTAATGACATAACCAATCGCAAGTGATCTCATCACTGGGACATAGGGTAGCCAAGCAGGTACAAGCATGCAAGTGATGGGCAGATCTTGTACGCCCATAGGTCTAAGTGCCAAAACTTATTTGGAGGGCTTTTTTCCTCAACACTCTTGCAGAAAGGTAATGCAGACACAGCAGAACAAGCACTCATTGCCTACTCCTCCAGTGGTTTTACAGGAAGATATCAAAGGCAGCTCCCTCTGACATCATTGACTCACCATGAATTCCCACTAACTCTGAGGTATAGAGTGCAGAGACATTTTGCAGGAATAAAACCAGATGCATACGCAGAAGAAAGGATGCTTCCTGAGTAGGCACTTCTCTCCACACACTTGCATCCATGATATGTGCTTCAGCAGAATTAAAACGAATTTATTTGGCTCAACTTTATTTGGATCAACTTTTGGATTCTGTGTTTTATTTTTTTTTTTATTTGTTTCTGTCTATCATGCTATTAATGAAGTGAAAACTTCATTAGCAAACACTCAGTCCTTCAGAGGCACTAATATTACATAATTTTTTTCCTATGTAGTCTTAGTTTGCTTTCCTAAGGTGCTATTCTAGAAGATACGCCAAGTTTTCAGACATTGTTTATATTCATGTTTTCTACATGTAAACCAAACCATAACTGTTCTAGCAAAAACCTACCTTGTGATTAGGAAATAGGAGTTGAATATCATTCTATTTTAAAATAAATTTTAAAATTCATTATGTTCACATGAGCAAGACTTATTTCAGGTTTCTCACGTACCTCTGGCAGTAGATGCTTTCCTAGCAATGTCTCTCAGATCTTTGGTCATTATCCTCCAATGTCACCCAGCTAACTATCACCACAGGCTGGAAATCACTTATGAATCATGACTTCTGTGATTCTCTAGAATCTCAGATCTTCTCTGACCTTAAGCACTCTCTTCAATGCCATTAAATAAATTAAATGTTTAAATTACCTATATTATCTTTAATTGTATAATTATAGAGTCAACGAGAAATAAATCTATAAAGGGGAAAGTCTAATTTAAAAAAGGACTTGCCCTTACTTTGAAGCGGATGAACATGCCAGTGGAAATGATAGAGACTGTAACCCTGTAGGAAAGCCAGCTCGCTTTAAGCTTTCCTCGATTGTAGTCATGTAACAGAAACAGTACCAGACTGTTCAGTAGAGGGCAAATGTCCTCATGGTATTTCAGTGTTTTACAGTCGTGTCCAGGAGAAATCAGCAGCATTCCAAGTATGTGTTGGGATGGTGAGATAGGGAAACCCTTCCTCTGAGACACACATTGACTGCAGGTAGGGGTTAGGGGCGATGAACAACAAAAAGGAAAATTTTAGTACTACTAAAAATCTCTTAAACTAGATCCGAATTGTTTTCAATGTGAACAGTGTAATTAGAAGCTTAATGTAATTAATTTTAATTAAGTTTGATCAACTTAGCTTTAACTTAGTTTAACTATTCCTCTTCACATTGCCAACAGTAGCCTCACATATCTCCATTTAGATGTTAACTGCCCCCGTGAATAAAGGCAATTGGGAAGATGAGGTCGTCCAGTTTCATAGCGCCTTGGCATTCAATTTTAGGAGATTGAATGTGAGGTCTAAATTATACCTGCTTCCCCGTATATAGGGGTTCAAGTGCAGGCTCATCCCAGGGAGCGATGGGGAAATTATACATCGGCAAAGGCAACTTACACATATGAGAGGAACTCAGTGCTTTGCCTTTGTAATTTTCCCCCTCTAGTTCAAAACCACCTTGCAGGGTGATAGGAACTGTCAGAACCCTGTGCCTCGAGGCAGACTGTGGAGCAGAGGTGCGAGTGGGTGAGGATGAAGTGCCCTATGAGAGCCAGCAGCAATATCTCTGTGGTTTCCAAATGGCATTTGTCTTCAGTTTCCTCCTGTTATGCTAGGGACTTACCACAGCCAGTCTCCATGTCTGAATGGTTAATAAAGTTGATTTACACTGTTTATTTCTGTCAGGAGTTCATCAGGCATATTTTATTTAGCCTCCTGTAAGTCCCCAATTTGTTACTCTATAGTCTGCTTCCCCAGACTCATTGATTCCATAAAAACAAAAACATAATTACGACATACAGCCAAACTACCCATTCACAGAGAAAAGAAGTGTATTTATTATTTGCATCTATTAACAGTTAACTCTGTTTCTGTTGGAATTACTCTTTCATTAGTAAAATATATATGGAAGCTGTGTGTAATGTGCAGCTCATACTGATGAAAATGATTTAGACTTAAAAGTCAGTGTGGAGAGCCATAGCTAGTTTGCCAGTCAGTTTAACTAAAAATTTTCTTAGACAGGTAAAAGGGCCTCCTCCCCTTCCACATGAAGTCTTTTCACCACCAGTTAAAATTTCTCATGACAGAGATTCCTTTTTTTTCCCCTTAGCTCTGCTGCAGATTTTTGCTGAAGATCTGCCCTAGTGGTGTGCTCTCAATCTTCGGGAAGGGTGGAAAAATCATCCCCAGCACAGATACAGGGGAGAAGAGTTAGTTCTTGAACCTGCAAATCTGGACATTGTTGTTGCCAAGACGTCCTGTAGCAATAGGGGAGAAGAAACTGTTGTCTTCTCCCACCCAACAGCTCCCGGGAATGAGGATCACACTTTATAAAGACAAACTGTTGTCACATCACATATACTGAAAAACAAATTGCAGGGAAGCTGGGCTATGAATTGATTCTCATTGATTAAATTTTCATCTCAGTATGCTGGAGTAGTATGGAAGATCCAAAGGATCCTGTTGTGTGACAGCACTACATAAATCCAAGAATTTATGTCAGCACTTTATAGAGCACCTTGGAAGTATCCAGTTTTAGGCTTTCGATTTGAATACAAAGCAAGGGCTGATTTTCAAAGGTAATATTGGTTAAAACCTTAATTAAGACTCAAAATCAGTAGGGGTTGTCATTACTCTTTCAAAAGTCTCCCCAGTGTTCAGGGTGATGGTTTTGGCAAACAAGATTATAAATGGAATAGGGAGAGTTAAAAAAAGAAGTTAATTTAGATCTCAAAGTGAAAAGCTGAGAAATTTGTCTGCATACTTTAAATAACCTATATGTAAAGCCCACCTAGATCTTTAGTATGCTGGAAAGGTGTGTAGGAGAGCTCACCTAAAGAATACTTTTCCATATAAATTAATCAGTCATGTCCAGGAAACTCACAGCCTCTCCACTATTGGAGACCTTTAGGTCCAGAAGAATACAGCCCTCAGTACAGGAGACTGAGCAATGCTCTGCCTTCCTGCAACCTCTCACATCACCGGTGGCATTGTTCCTTATGGAAGTGCCTTGGCTCAAACACGGCAAGGACAAGCAGCAGAACACAAGTTGTGTTTTTTTCAAGCTAAAAGTCTATTTGTCATCGATGTTTTTTGAGAATAATTTACTACCTTCTGCAGGACACAGAAGATACTGATACGTATCAATAGCAGCAAGACTTTACTCGAGCTTTAGCCAGTGCTGCCCATCACATAACAGATGCTCACCATTCAGCCTCATAAAACACTGCTGGAATGCTAACAAACAAGCTTGACCATGTTCAAGCTGCTAATGGATGAGTTGATCTCCTATCATACCGATAATTATATGGCTCTTTCTTTGTTGTCCATGATAGAATTAGTGTTTTGTCTAGACTATATGCTTACTGGAGACTCTATGCTTCTGTTTTTGTACAGCTACTTCCACACCTGTGGTTTTTTTTCTGGGGCCATGTTATTACAAGGAGTACAGATGCTAAGTTATTACAAGGGCTAAATATCAGCAATAGTGAATAGGTTCAAATGAAAAGTAATTAAAAGCAGAATGAAAATGATAATCTAGAAAGCTGAAGGTGCAAATACTAACATGGTGGAGCTGAGTAAACCAACAGCGGATGACGAAATTGCATTTTTAGCAAGCTAAAGGCACACTTGCTGTAATTGTTTTTGAGGACAGTTTACTGCCTTTGTAGGATCTGGAGGATACTGATACACGTCAATACCAGCAAGACTTTGTCAAAAGTGGATGATTGTGTGGTGAAATGGATTTGGAACTGGCTGAAGGACAGAGCCCAGAGAGTTTTGGTCAGTGGAGCAGACCCTAGCTGGAGGCCTGTGATTAGTGATGTCCCCCAGAGGTCAGTACTGGGTCCAATGCTGTTTAATATTTTCAGCAATGACCTAGACGAGGGGATGGAGTGTGCGCTCAGCAAGTTCGCTGATAATACAAAACTGGGAGGAGTGGCTGACATGCAGGTTGGCAGCACAGCCCTCCAGCGTGACCTAGACAGACTGGAGAGCTGGACAGGGAGAAATCTAATGAAATTCAATAAGGGCAAATATAAAGTTCTGCATCTGGTGGAGAACAACTCCATGGATCAGTACAGGTTTGGGGCTGATCTGTTGGAGAGAAGCTCTGGGGAAAAAGACCTGGGATTCCTGGTGGACAAGAGGATGACCATGAGCCAACAATGCGCCCTCGCGGCCAGGAAGGCCAAGGGCCTCCTGGGGGGCATTAGAAGGAGCGTGGCCAGCAGGGCGAGGGAGGTTCTCCTCCCCCTCTACTCTGTGCTGATGAGGCCCCACCTGGAGTACTGGATCCAGTTCTGGGCTCCCCAGTTCCAGAAGGACAGGGAACTACTGGAGAGAGTCCAGTGCAGAGCCACTAAGCTTATTAAGGGAGTGGAGCATCTCCCTTCTGAGGAGAGGCTGAGGGAGCTGGATCTCTTTAGCTTGGAGAAGAGGAGACTGAGGAGTGACCTCATTAATGTTTATAAATATGGAAAGGGTGAATGTAAATATGTGAAGGGTGAATGGTGGAGCCAGGCTCTTCTCGGTGGCGTCCAATGACAGGACAAGGGGCAATGGGTGCAAACTGGAGCATAGGAGGTTCCGTTTGAACAGAAGGAAACACTTTTTCACAGCGAGGGTGACAGAGCACTGGAACCAGCTGCCCAGAGAGGTTGTGGAGTTTCCTTCTCTGGAGACATTCAAAATCCACCTGGAAATGTTCCTGCATGATCTACTCTAGGTTCCTGCTCTGGCAGGGGGATTGGACTCGATGATCTTTTGAGGTCCCTTCCTGCCCCTAATATTCTGTGATTCTGTGAAAACAAAAGCTGATTTATTTTTTACGGAAAAATGTTGATTCTATTGCAATTAAAAAAAACAGCCTCAGAATGTTTGAACATTTAAGTTATCAGTTATTGGTGGTTAGAAGTTCCATGGATGTGTCACACATTTCCACTACTGGTGGTGATGAAATCATTAGCGAAGAAAATGATTGCTTTTGTTTTATAAAAATTACTTGACACATTAATTTTTTTTGATTTGTGTGACAAAGAACATACTTTATTTTTTTTTGAGTTCTGTTGCAAGCAGAAGTGTTTGTAGTCTTGAAAACGTTCAGTGTACTAGCTGAAGTAACTTCAGAACAGGTCTAACTTGCATGATTGCTCACTTAACGAATCACCAAAGGCCCTCTTGGTGCTGACATCTTCACAGAAGAAGATTTTGTAACTCTAATTGGCTTTTCTCGAATTACTTTGCTAACAAATCAGCCATAAATAAATAAATGAAATCTTTGACTTAATAAAAAAAGACTAGTTATTAAAAAAAATACTTTTCAGAAATATGTAAAAACAGAAGATACTTTAGTTGTAAATAATTTAGAAGGTCACAAAAACTGCTGTGTATGAGAAGGTTTAAATTATAATTTCAAAAAATCCCATACCTGATAACCCAGATATATAATTCCCGACATGTTGCCAGTGTGCTCCATTACCATCCAGCTGCCAGATGTCCCACCTGTTCCCTAACGCTGAGCTCTCTTGCCTTAGTATGTCTTCCACAGTATGTAACACTTGTGGCTTCCTGTGACACACTGCCTTCATTTGCTTAGAAGGGAACTCCTGGTGCATCACATCCCATATGCAGATGAGTTTATAGTGGGAAACACGAACAGCAAACTCCCATAGACCATGAAATGCCTGTGCTGCTTTCAGATGGACTAATCTGGGTTTCTGAACAAAGTCTTATCTTCCATTTTTCACTGGAATAGAAAAGTTGACCTACTCTAGCAAACACAAAAGCTTTTGCTTAACTATCAGAAATGGATATTTTATTATTATTTTGTTTCTAAGAACACACTGATTGCTGCCCAGCCTGGATAAGCTTAACTTCTAGATCATAATTTTGATGGTATCTTTTATATAGCAGCAGTGTATAAGAATCTGTTTGACATCTTTCATTTTGACTATTTCCTTCGTTATTCCACTGCTGCAACCATGTAGACAGTATTTCTGGATCCTGTTATGATTTATTTTTTTGTTTGTTTTCTTCGGTATGCTTGCTATTCACAGTTTAACACATGAAAGTACAGAATGTGCCCATTTTCTTTTGCCTGTTTTCACAGAGTATTCACACTTGCTTTACAAGATAGGACATATTACATTGCCTGAATTTGCTATGAACAACACAGATGATGTGTAGGATACACAGGTACTAGATGGAGAGAAAAAGAGAGGGTGAGGAAGAACAGCAGAAAATCTAGCAAACAGTCGTAGGGCAAATGAGACCTTGAAGACAAAAGAACAGAACTGGAAGAGTGCAGGATGCTGGGGGAAGGACAAAAACAACGGATTACTTGTTTACAGCATGGAGGGAGAGTCTGTGAATAGGAAAAGGATGGGGTTAAGGGATTTCTGTGAACAAGTAATAGATGATCACCTGAGGGAGCAAAGCTGGAGGACAAATTGGCACGTGAACGAGTAACTGTGTAAGAAGTCTGTTAAGTGAAAGGCAAAGAAAGAGGAACAATAAGACAGGATAGTGAGGACAAGAAAACGGACTGCCAGCATGCAGGTATGAAAACTCCTCTAGGAAAACCACCTTGATCTGCCCATTTTTCCCTTTCCCAAATCACATAACATTGTCTATTGCCAGTTTCAAACCTGGGAAAAGTTGGCTGGCTGACAAAGAGATGCTGGAAGATCTTTGACAGAGCCAGTATTAATTCTGGTTAATAGCTGCTGATGCAAAAGTGCATCATTCGATCAATCTAAAATTCAAATCAGTTTCCAAAAGGCCAGTTTCTCATTTTAAAAAGGAACACCTGAACAGGTTTTGACTTCTACCATCATGTCATCTGTCCATATAAAGCAGTCAAGACAAATGCTGACATAAAATTATGTATCTAATGAATCTTCTGAGGAAATAAGGAGAAAAACAGTAGATGTTGTGAGTGATTTTGGATACATGTGCTTTCAAATTCTCAGTAGGAGAGAGCTTAAAAAGAGATAATGTGAAAAGAAATGTTGCCACTTGCTTCCTCTTCACAAACCAGCCAGGAAGATTTAGAAATCTGAGGCTAGCTACCTAAAATTTGAATAATTCTAATTTACAATCTCTACCTGCTTCTGAAAATCCTGCCTATAGTGTTTTCTTGAAAGTGAATTATCTTCACCAATACAATAGTTACTTGATGTTTTAGTGTTTTTATGAAATCTTATTGACAAACCCATAATACTCTACCCATGGTTAACATGACAGCATATACTAAGAAAAGCTCGTTAAATGCAGAGTAAAAGGTGACTGTAGTTTTTGACCCTGTGGAGGACCAAACCCCCCTGCTTCCAACCCATACTCCTCATAATCTAGAATCTTTTTGCCTCGTTTTCCCCAGAACCCCTCTGTTTTATAGTACTTCAAGTATCTGGGCCCTTGTTTCCAAAATGTTCAATTTCTTTTCAAAGAATGGACCCATCTGTGAATAGGAAAAGGGAGGAATGAAGTGCCCTTATGCTAAGAGAGTCTGTGGTGGTGTATCACATCATATAACATGGGTTCCCAGGCAGTGGTTTTAGGTGGTCATCACTGCAGAAGTTTTCTCGGACGGTTGAAAGGGTATAAATTGCAGATACAGAGAACATCACTTGATCACAGTCATGAGAGGCCTGGCAAAACTCTAAACCCTTCAGTCGAAAAATAAACACAATCTGAATTCTTTCTGTCCGTATTGAGCCTTTGTTAGAGACCTCATCCAAGCATGGTAAGTCAAGGAGAATCAACCTCAAATTTGGCTTTCTTTTGTTGTTGGGATAGATGTACACATTAGTGTTTCTTCACTTGCTACTAACTCTTATCATAGAAGTGTTACAAGAGCATGCTACTTTATCAGCCTAGTCTTTTGGATAGGGAAATGAAGCATGAGGGACTCGAATATCCATGGAAACCATTACCATTGATTAATGGCAAACGAATCCTCTATGGTTTCTTTATCTCATATTTGTACCCATTGCAGTAGTACCAGAGTGGCACGTGCTCATTTTTGAAGAGAAGGAGGTGAGAAGAGCAACCAGCCAGTGTCTAATCAACATTGGTCAGCAATGACCACTGGGCAAACTTTTGTAATGCAGGAGGGCAATATATGTACCACACTGGTAATCTCACAGTCTGTCACTTCAAAGCACAAGGGAACAAGGGACAGAAGTCCCAGATGGACTAAACCAGGAAGCTTAAGATGAAGAGAGGAGTATTCTTGAGATTAATCTACCTTACCAATATGTCTTGTTTTGCTCAAATATCCCTTATATCTTTGATAAGGAAAATGTACTGTAGTGTGAGGAAGGATTTTTGTATGCATAGTACTTTTCTGTTTTATTCTGTAATTATTTTTCTTAATCTTCTTTGTTGTTCAAAAATTGTTCGATTTATGCTTTTACAGAAAAGATGACAATTAATCTAGGTGGTTCACAGATTGAAAGTAAGAAGTAAAGTTGCTATTATGATTTACAGTACACAAATTGTGCTGGCTACAGTCTGAGCAATAGTTCGTTTACTTCAGGAGACTAGACCTGTCTTTGAAGAGGAATGGTGAGGAGGAAAGTGTCCTTAACTTAGGAGATATTTTAGTTTAAATAAAAAGATGGAACTATAAATGTGGAGAAAAATATCAAGCGTAAAATGAAGCAGATGAAGAGAGGTTGAAATAAGAATTTGCCATTAGCAGAAAGGTTTATGGTTAGATATAACAACTATTGGGATATGAAGAAACCTCGTTTTGCTGTAGACTGAGAAAGTAGAGGACCTGATTCCTCTTGAAGCCAATAATTATGAAGATGTAGTCAAGGCTCTGTGAAAATATAATAAGGTAATGGAACTCATTTGGGTGGCTTTGGCAAAAAGATTGTTCATTAATGTTATTGATGTACACTGGAAGACATCTGATGTGAAGTTCATAATTGAAATGTTACAAACACTTCAGCATATGGATCCTTCACATTCACTTAATTGCCAGTTTAGTAATAATTTTATGTAATGAGGAATTATTAATAATACGTGAAATACTAAATTGACGTAATCACCAAAAAACGTAATATGACATCCACAAAGGATGCAAAGGACATTATAATTCCAGGTGCTTTGTTATATTTTAAGCAAGGAATATTACTGGCCAAATCATCTTTCAAAACTATTGACTCTATAAAGTTTTAATAATTTTTTACATAATTGTGTTTAAAGGTAAGGCTATTAATCAAACATTCTTTTTCCTCATTCTTAATATCCCTTATTAGCATCCAGTTATGACAAAAAAACTTGACAAATGATCATTAACAAACTGCCTTACAGTTTTGTGGCACAAGTCCCACTATGAAATAAATCTCTATATGCTGTTTCTTTGATTATGTAGGCAGATACCAATACCCTGCTCAGACAGGTGAGAAAACAGGACCAAATTTGTCTCTTTCCTAGTTGCAGTTTAATCATTGTGGAAGATTGTGGTATTGGGACAAGAGATCTTTTATCTCCAGCACACCAATAAAAATCTTCCCTAAGTTTGCAATTACTGAAAGTCAATAGCCTATTGGTATGAGAAATGTACTCTTCGAGGACAAATGTCCACAACACAGTTATCACCCCTATTGCCACACAGAACAGATTGAGCAGGCACGGAGAATGTCAGGCACCTCCCCAGGTAATCCTCGTCATGGCAGGATCGGTGCACACTGATGTGGGGACCAGTGAAGTGTGCAAGGCCGCTCATTCTCTGGGAGCCTTGTCTAGTCTATGACTTCATTTTCCTGAGTCATTATTCTGACACATCTCATGGGCAACATCTTCAGTGAGAGAAAAGAGCCAATATGAGTTTTTACTTACACTGGTATAAATCAAGAGAAATCCTACTGGAGCCAATGACTTTCTATACAAAATCATAAAAGGAAGAGGTAAACTGAAGCTATTAATGAACAGCAAAACAGAAAGTAAAGTCTTCAATTCCACTATATGTCACTTTAGGTTTAAGTGAGAGACACGGATTCACCTGATCTGGGCGCTGGAATTGTGAGACTTACACTTTGGCACAGAAAATACATTGCGTGGCACACATTCAATTAAGAAAATCATATACCTGAGTGACGTTATCCAGAACTGCAACATATGCTTTCAGCTCTTCTGCTCCTCTTTCATAAAGTGAACATCAGTGATGACCTCTGGTTTAAACTGAAAGGATGAAGATAGGTGTATTTACTGAAAGAAGGCATTTTCCAAACATGGTTTGTAGAAACAGCATGTCAAGCATAAAAATATAAACTACTGGTCAATTTTGCTTTGGTTTTAAGTTGTCATTGTTTCCAAAAGTTAATATTCCCTTGGTAAAGGAGATACCACTTAGTGCGTAAGGAGTGGGCTGTTCCAGATGTTACTCTGGCTGACCAGTGAGTCTTCATAGGGCAACAGCTGTACATAGAAAGTCTCACAACTGGGGTTTACTCATTATTTCATGCTTACCTGAACATATTTTAATAAAATCTTATAATAAAATATGAGCTTTAGTACTTCCATTACCATTTAAAATACTAAATTATGGGATCTGAGTAGTTTCTTTCTGATTTTTCTCCACGGAAGAGTCTATCTAGGAATTACATGATCTATATTCAACAGCAAAAAGCACACAGCCCTTAGTAGGATCACAAGTGCATGTTTCACATGCGAAATAAAATGAATTATTTGTACATCACACTACAACAATGTAAAGAATTTTTCAGCCTATGTAAAAAGTCTGTGCTCTTTGGATGATACAATTTCAGTTCTAGTACATATGTTTTTATTTGATGAATTACAATAATTACTATGTGCATTGTACTCTTCCCTTCTTGTTTTCACATTTGCAGATTTTTTCTGTGAGGCTTGCTAATGGTTTGTGTTTTAACCAATTTAATATCTCTATTCTTTAAGTATTTAGAAGCATTTGTTTATATAAAAAATTGCTGTTGAACAGGCAAAAATGATCTATTTTAATATTTTGGAAATCAGCAAAATACTACTGAAGAAAAACAAAGCATTACATATTCTGAGAAATGCTACAACAGAGTATCTTATTTCTTGTAAAATATATTAAGCAATAGCAATCATTTTAGGCAAATGTTTATTTTATATTTGATTGCTAAGCAAGAGAGAGTTTCATTCATCTTCATTTTTGCATTTTTAAGTCTACATGATTTAGTTCACACTGAAGCATGAAGCTGAATGTTAGCTTTTTTTTTTTTTTAATGCATCGTATTAAGTGAAAGACAAAGTATTTCTCTCTCTCTTATTTTTGTTTTGTTTTACTTTTGCTGTTGGCTCTGTATATAGTCAGGAAAGCATGATATGCAAGAAGATGAGGAGCCCCTTTTTTAACTGTCTACATCAAAAGTAGCCATAGGAAATGGCAATAACATTCCTTCTTCCCTCATGAAAGAAGACAGAAGAACTCAGAAAGAGAGTGAGAGAGTAGAAGGAAGCATTCAACAACCTGGAAATGAGGGAATTCTGAAAACTCATTTTCAGATACGGTTTGATTCCTGGTAGTCTAGGATTACAATTAGTATTACTATTTTGTGAAGCTCCTCTTTCTAAATTCTCTGCCCTTAGTTGTAAGATGTGTATTCTATTTAAAATCTAAGGATGATATGCTTGCTTATATTAACTAGTCGCTTGAACTCTAAGGAGTCACACTGAAATAAAACAACTCATACCGAGTTATAACACCACAATTCAGCAAATCCCCTGCAGCGTTTTTTTTAATCTTAAATACAAATCTATAAAATATAGTAATGAAGTGCATGAAGTAAAAAAATATGCACAATGAAAACTGTAATTAAATGCTGTACATTTCACTCAGTTCATCAAGGAAAAAATCTCTAAGATGACACAAGTGGGAGAGCAGGTACAATTTTCTAAAAGTGTAACCTATAACAACTATAGCAGGAAAACATAAACTAGCAAGAATTAGTGATTAGGGATCCAGTCCTGAGGGTACCAAGTAATCTCAAATTTTATTTAAGTCTGTGGGAGCCCTAGGTGCTTGAACCTCTATGAAGCATGCCCTAGACGACAAGCTAAGAATTTCATCTCATAAGAAACCAGAAACAATGAATGTTATCCTTACAGAAATGACAGTGACACTGGGAGGTTTTTCACATTATAGCTGAGTGAACATTTTATTTGCTGAAAATTATTCTGCAGATGTTACCTTTATTTCTCTTTGTAAACTGCCCACAAAGAGATAGTAACGTAAAATTCTCAGAAGTACTTCTTATTCAAAATTAGTCGCAGAGTTCTCCGGTGAATTTTCTCTTCAAAATCTGCTTTTGGTGCATATTTCAGCTTACATTCACTTTTTCATGAGTTATTCATACTAATAAAGCTTGAGCACTCAAGTGTTCCTGGAAAGCAAACGTGAAAGCATTGCAAGCAAGGTCTAATTGAAATCCACTTTCCACTTTGAGCAAATATTCGCGGAACATTTTTCCTACTATTCACTTTGTTTTAGTTGACATTACGGGCTAAAATCTCACTGATGTGCACTAAAGAGAAACGTCACAGCAGAACCCTCTTCAATAATGCAGGTGCAATATTCCTGGAACAGGCAAGCCTCTTGAATGGGCCTAGCATGATTTAACCTGCTTTGTCCTTTTGCTTTGTTCAGAGGACAGCCTTAAAGTAGACTGTTCAACGGCTAAGCGAACTCTCTTTAGTGTTTCAGCCACACATCAAAACATAAGAGCCTGTGCTATACCTTGCTCTAAGCTCCCCTTCAGAGCTAATCAATAAAGTTATTAATCTAACCTTTCATAATTACCAGTCATCAGCTTATTGCCGGTGTAAGACAGGCTTCTTCAGATTACATACTTGTTGATGGCATGAGGGGTCAGCATACAAGCAGTGATCAGTGGTGTAGCTTCTTTTATATTTATATTATATATTTTATATTTGTATTCTAGAAAGAGCAAGAAAACAAGAAAGCTATTGCCCCCGAAACATCTAGCCCTTTGAAACAGGATCAATCTAGATCCACTCAAACCACTCGCCACAGACATATTTCACTGCATTCTGAACCTCATCCTCTCTAAGAACCTGTGAGGTCCACAGAGCAACAGGAGCCTCCAAGAAGGCAACTCTGATCTTGAGTGGTCAGAACTACTTTCTGGATGTGCTCATCTTTCCCTGTCATGGAGATGGAGGCCCTGCAGTAACAAAACGCCAAATGGAAGCGCCTCAGAAAAGTGTTTGTGCTGGGAAGGACAAATACAGATACTGTTGTCTCCAATGTCAGATTTGTAAAAAATCCACAGTTCTGCTATCAAACTCTCTTGTAAAATCATCATCTTTCTTGTACCCTGCTTGAGGTGTAGACAAGTCTAGTGAGAAACATTCTTTCATGCCAACAATTCCCTGTGACTTCGATTGCCTTTTAAGCTCATCTCGTCTTATTTACTCACTCATCACAGGCTGTTAAACAAAGCACTGAAAGGGATAGCAGGTATTATAGCCCTCAGAGGAAGAAAATTTTTTAAAAGTGTCTTACAAGTTGTGCTTATATCTGTTGATTCAAGAGATATAATTCAAGAACGTTGAATTGCTAATGTCACAAAGCCTATTCTTAAAATCAGGCTCATCAGGTTTCTCCTGCAACCCGGTGAACATTATCATTTCATTACTTCATGCATGGGCCCTCAGGGTCACTGCTCAGATTGGTGCCCTTATATTTCTAGATCTATATTACACACAAAATCAAGCCACTGGTAGTATGAAACAAAAAGTAATTTTCTCATAATCCTCAACATAATATGTACATAACTTGCACATACTAAACAGTCAACGTTAACATATGCTATACACCCTTACTGTTGCACAGCTTTATGGATATCAAACCCTTTTTATTGGTACATACTTTCTGTCACTCCAAATATGTCTGTTGACTACATGCAGATAATCAAAAGTCTTCACTGGAATAATTCTTCCAATACCACACATCTCATTGCAAGGAATTTTCTTAAAACAAGACTGTGAGACATGAAATTGTGTCTCTCTTAAACTGTATTTTTTTTCTTTTGGTTTCTAATGTCTCAATGCTTAAAAATAGTTTTCTGCATACCAAATCTTGGCACACAATCATTTTAACATAGTTAAAATAAAGCACTACAGCTTGGATTTTAGGTCCAATGGTCACACCATAAGAATACAATTCATTCACTAATTAAATGCCCACTACCTCCATCACTAGTGCCTGCCAACTCCAAATTTATACTGCAAAGAACTTTCATTTTATATGATGCATAGAAAAGAAGAAGAAGGCGGGGGTGGGGAAGATCAAGAATATTAATATGCAAGAAATTACTTCCTTAAGTTCAGGAGCACCTCAAACTGTACCACGGGTAGAGCTTCTAGAAATGGAAAGGAAACTCTTAGATTTGTAATAATATAGTAACTATATAAATAATAGCTCTAATTTTATCAATATATTACAAATAGCTAGTTGACATCCTTTTGATGCTACTCTGCTACTACTGGTTTATTACCCTATTGGATGGGGGCAGAAAGGCATGTCATTTTTATGTGGCTTACTGTCAAAGTGTTCATAAAGCTAGATTAGTCTGCGTTCTCATTATGCTTGCTCCTCCCTTGCAGCAGAGCTACATACTATTGTTCCTAGATACAAGTGTGAAAATAAATACGAATACTTCTTTTAAGACCAATTGCAATCTCCTTCCATTGTTACTATCTCCACATACTCATATATGTATCTTCTTTAGTTTCATTTTTTAAGAGCCTGGTTTTGCATTTTTAATTGTTAAGTAGACTTAGGGTATGTAACAATGGATAACCGTGCAATACATTAAATACTTATGAGTATGTTGTGCCTTCTGTTATAATATAAAATCCATCTATTCTGGTTGATGGGTTTTAACCTCACACAGAATACTTTAAACTCCATTTGGACTTGTGCCTACAATCACCTTAGCAAAGTCTCTTAAGTAACTGCGCACAGCCTAATTAGTATGCATTATCAATTAACAAACTTAATAGCCGGCAGATTGATTAGATCCTCTGTTGCAGGGGCAGAGCTGAAGCGAAACAGAATGAAAAATCATTGCACGCATACACTGCTGCTTTGTTATTTTCTCAGATTCCCTCCTCCTCCTCCACTTTCCTTTAATGCATACATATGGTTCTGAATATCTTGTAAACTAGAGCTTGCTCTAACTCTTTAATAAAACTCACTCATAGATGAAAGAGCCACAGTCCATGCCTTATTTATTTTTGGCTGAAAACATAAACCATTTGTTTTCACCCAGGTCTTTCTCCTCTAAATGGTGCAAGTTTTACAGAACTGCTGCTTCTAAGCTGCTTGTTTTCACAGTGACTGATAGAGACAAACAGGTAAATTGGAACTGCATACGCCGCATCAGATAACCCATAGCTGAGAAGATGGTTCAGGCATCATATGGATGATATGCTGACACATAAGACAAGGTGGATTCCATAATCATTGTTAAAGAAAAAGAACAGCACAAAACATGGCATGTTATTTCATTTATTCTGTTATATTGATGAGCTGAAAAATAAGAACACAGGAAGAAAGCCCTCCTTATTTTGAAAAGAGGAATCAGACTAAAAGGTTTACAACAAATTTCAGATAAATTTCTGATATTAGACAGGATTTGCACCCTTAAAGGTAACTGGATACAAACCCCTCAAAAACTACCGAAAACAACAGTGAAAACTATTGGTTGCTGCCTTGCAGTAGTGACAAGGTGTATCCTTGAGCAAAGCCTATTAGCCTTCATACATTGAGAAAGAAGACGGTGCTTACCATGGTGATGTGAGCACTAGGAAGTAAGTTGCAGAGTTAATAACTATTTAGCATTTATATAGCATTTACACATGCAAATCTCTGAAGAAATATTAGCTAATTAATCCATGCAACAGAGTGCTGGGGCAGATCCTGTAAAAACATCCATGACTGTTAATACGGTTCAATATGATAAAGGTGCGAAATGACTTTCCCAAATGCATAAAATGTGCTGTTGTTGAGACCTAGACCAGTGCTCAAGGTCCCCTGATTTGCATGTCTGCATTCCTTAGTGAGGGTTGTGCTGCCACAATTGTTACCATAACCACAGAATCACACAAGTCAGTGGTTGAGGTTGGAAGGCACCTCTGGAGGTTCATCTGGTCCAAACGCCCTGCTCAGATCATATCAGTTACCTGAAAGGAGAGTAGTGTTATCAAGATGCCTTGAAGAATGACTGTTGCTCTGAGCAGTCCTGTCTGAAGAAGTTGATGGTTATAGACTCATCTTCATAAAAAGGCACCAAAGGACTGAATTCCCTAGTCAAGAAAACGGTAACAGTTGTGAGTGGTGTATCAAACTGCATACTTTCCCAAATGAGGTTAAGCATGCTAATAAAAACTCACTGAGATACTCTTGACAGCACCTTCTAAGAGGGAAGGTAGTGCTTGTCACTGGATTGAGCTCATGGATTCTGCTGAGTTCAGGACTTTCTCCAGGCCTGGAGATACTACCTTTCTTAGATTTTGGCACTTAGAGTTCCTGCTGCTCCACTGCCCCATTGCAAGCTGCTCAGTCTCTCCATGGGTGTTTTTCACTTGAATGCCATAGATTTCCCTAGCACACCATTTTTGGCTTTGTAAGCCTGTTCTCCTAAACAAGCGAATCTGAAGAACCACAAAGCCTGTGGATGGAATGTCTGTTCTGTACTGCCTCCTGTCTATTATTATGCCTCGGCATGGCTTTTTCTCTTTTCCTTTTTTTTTTTTTCTTTTTCCCCATCCCCAAAAGGCAAACACAAAAAGATAGCAACTATTCTTACTCTGAGGTGAAAACAAATCTATATGATTTAAATACAACTAACTCAACAGAAGCTAGAGACTATTCTCCCAGGTCCTGCTGATGTCACTTGGGTTTTATATAAAGGATCACACACACTCTTATCCAGCTCTACCTTATTCTCAAACTCAACTAATTCAGACCCTTCTGATTGCTATGTTTTTTTTCTTTTTTCTCCTTTTTTTTTATTTTTTTTTTATATCAACTGTCCTACTGCTGCTGAAATAGAAGTGATTTTCCAAAAAACACACAAAAAGTATTGCTGTATATTTTGATTTAAAGAATTAGAACTACAGAGGCTCAGAAGTGTAATTAAAAATAATTTACATAAAAATTAAGCTTCTTTGGACTCTAAAGAAAGCTGAACTACTGCTAGAAGAACCAATATCTAAAATATCAAAGATATAACTTCCTCCTGAAAAAAGCTTCTCTCATTAAAAAAAAAAAATCTTTAAGTAATAAGAAGACTGAAATTCCTTTGAGTCTAGGTAAGGATGGAGCATTAATTAGCTGCCAGAAAATGGTCTCTCAACACTACAGTAAGAAATATGCCTCTAATTCTCATTATGTGACCCAAGAGAGGGGTATTAGGTCTGTAACCAGTGAAACTAAAATGTGAAAACTTTTTTTTTTAATGATTGGACTACTCAGAGCGCGAGAGGTGAATAATCACCTGCTATCAAAGTATTCTCTTCTCTGGATTAACAGTGGCTCCATACAGTCCCTTTCTCTTCACCTAAAACTGATTGTACTCTGTTCAAGGCAGATCACTTTATTCAACATACGATTTCCTAAAAAGTAAAGAGGTAAAACAAAAACAAAAAATACAACAAAAGAGCTAATACAGAAAAGCCAAGAGTCAATGCAGCAATTTTCTGTTACCTCTCTGGGTATTGCTACAGTGGTTCTGCAGCCCTATGGTTGTCCTACAGCACCCTATGATTATTTGAGTTACAGCTGTATTATTCCATTCTTATAATTTACCCTCTGTGCAACACCAGGTCATTGAAAGACTCTCATTTTGTATTGGTATTCCTTCTTTTTCAACTCAGGTTTAACTCAAACAGTTATAAAATAATGAATCCCTGAGAACTGTATGTACTTCGTGTTCCCTTTTAGGCAGAAATCGTCATTCAAATAGTTAAGAAATGTCTGTGATTTTTGTTGTCCTATGCTGTGCTTTGCCCTTTATTACATATCTTTTTGATACATGTCTGAAGTTGAGCACAGTATTGCAGTACTCTCTGTGCCGTGCTGGAAGCATGAACTGGTACCCAATTCAATTTTAGCATTCATTTCCTTTGATCCAAAATAAATTTTGCATCTTCTCTTACAAGCGGCACTCTAGAAAACATAGCAACAGATGTAAATACATTTTTAGGCTTTATCTTTTTCTTTGTACTCCTTACTAGATGGATATTAAATAATCACTTCATTGACAAGATTTGGCTCTGTTAGGAACTGGTTGTGCTACATTTTCTTTATCTCCTTCCTTATGCTAGCTACCACTGTTTACTACACCTATTTTCAAGTACTTTTTCCTATATGTAGTGATGTTACTGCTCATACTCCCAGGGCAAGATTACATTGACTCATATCTTCTTATATTTTCAGGAATTTATCATGCAAAAGAAGCAACTGGACATCCTTCAGTATGAACATTACCAAACTTGACAGGATAAAGAACATGTTCTCACATATCTGAGAGCAGACATATAGCATATTGCAAAATGATTTATCTACGTTTTGAAGATGCTTTACTATGTTTATATTAGTTTATGTCCGATGTTTAAAAAAATCACGGTTGGATTACTCATCTGAAATAGCCTTAATGATACTTGTATTTTAAGCATAATTTTTCAAAGCGGTGAGTAATTCTGGCCACTTAACATTCGGAACCAGCCCAAATTTAAAAGAGCAGATGTTCAGTACTTTCTGAAAATCAGTCCATTTTATATGTCAAATAAAATTATTCCTGCATTTCTTGTGGAGACTTTGCTCTACCTCTTAAATCACCAACTGGACCTTAAGGGGAAGAGTGGAAGAGATGGTGAAACATGAAACAGAGAAAACTACCAAAAACCACCTGCAGAGAATATTAGACAAAGCCCACAGTTGGGTTATCATTTGTTTCTACTCTGGAAACTTTTGCTGAGAAACCTGTGGCATGTGTTACACCGGTCCTGGTAACTGAGCAAAGGTAATTCATTGTTCAGTGTAAGGAGTGCTATTTTCTCCTTCCCTTCCCCAGGACTACAAACTGTAAACTGGCTAATACGGGACTTCAACACTCTCTAAGAAGCTGACTTTTCAGACCTCTGAGAAGCACAGACCTCTCCACTGATTTAGCTTTTGAATGCTGCTACATCAACAGGAAATTATTTCCAATAATCGCAGTCAGATCAACATGTCTTATGACTACAATGCATAAAGCTTCCCAAGACGCTTTGTCCACTGATGAAATCCCAGCTACCTTGCTTACTTTGGGGAACTCATATGTAGGACAGCTGCATTTTTGCCCTGACAGTGACAAGGCTTTAGGAAGGGGTACTAAACAGGGACTTCAGGTGCTGCAGCGCTGGGAGAGCCCGGGCTTAGAACATGCTATGCAGATGTGGCCCTGCTTTAGCAAAACAAGAAATACAGCAGACATCTTGGGTTTTAATTATGGTTGTTAATGCCAAAGAAAGTCTTGAAAAGAAACTTAAAGCTTCAGCGTATCTAATTCTGACTGGACAGGAAAATGTTGGGCACATAAAAGCAACTGTTTTACATTCTTCTTGTTGTTACTATGATGTGCAAAAAAACAGAAAAGTTTATCTTAGAACTTCCCAGTTCAAAATGCCTTACATCAAAAGCATATTCAGAACATATAACCATGACTTAAAAGGCTACAACAAAGGTTTCCTCTGTAAATTCAATCATCTCCTTTATAGTAGTACATTATGATAGATATTAATTACAAGATAACATTTCTGTAGGATGTAGGTCTCATTCAATGTGCTGAGTGTATGGCTGTTCATTATTTATTACATTCTTATCATTCAGTTTGTGACTTCTTACAGTATTTACTGTAAACCATTCAAACTCAGTACTGAATACACTTCTATCAATTTCCTTCTGAGCTTCTTATACAATGCTCCTACAGTATTTTCTTTGGGATTTACAAACATAGATGAATTATCTTCACAGAAACCCTACGAGGTGATGAAGTGTACTGATTTGCATGTCATAGATAGGGAACACACCACAGAAGCTGAAAGCAAGACAAGTTAATTTTGTGTACCCAATCCAAAAAACTTGGGGCCTTATCCTTCAGTGTAAAAACTGTGTCAGAAGTACTGTATCTGTTCATAAGAAAGTTCCCATTGACCTTACGTTCGATTATAAATGCTGACTATTCCTTCAATCAGATGGCTTATTCTGCATATGCAGAAAATTAGGATCATGGATATAATTCCCCTGGTCGTGTAATAGGAGACATGATCTCTGTTTCAGAGTAAATATCCTAATGCAATGAATGGAGTTGACACTAGCTGAGTCATGGTCCTCATCTCTGTTTCATTTTCTTCTGTGATGCTGGGAATGGATAAATTGGAGCCAGACTATAACCTCACTTCTTCCCGTAGTCCTATATGAGATAGGTCCCTGCAGACAAAAGTACTAAGTAGCAAAGCAATAGTAAAGAGTGAAACAAACTTGTACTTGACAGGAAACCTTCAGATTTTTTAGAGTATTTTATATGTTCAGTTTCATAAGAATTGTAATATAATATTTATTTCATACATGTTTGGTTTCATCAGATATAACAGCAGACTTTGCTAGCAGAATTTTAGTGTTGTAACCTTTTTTTGCTTTCGCTGGACAACATCCACTCTTCTATTATTTCCCTCCTGCCTCATGCAAGTTCTTTGATGCAGAATATGCTTCGCTTCTTTTTAACATAGTTGAATATGGGGCACACTTCTGAGTTGTGAATAATTCATAGCAAGGAATCCCTATTAGAGAATTTGTACACAGTATCTGCAGAAGACACAGGAAATCACATCATCTATGACCTCTTGATAGAAGAACTGATTTAGAAATTACTATGTTATTCTGACCGTAACCTAAATGCACTGACTTTTTCCCCACAAGGAACTAGGAAATGCCACCCATTTATTTATTTTTTTTTTTTTTCATATGGATGCACAATCAATATTCTTCTCCCTCTTTTGGTGGGAGACCCTTTATTCATGATTCCAAGCCTGGCTAAATAATAGGTAGGTCAATGATTTATTTTTAATATGAAAATCTTCTTATCTATCGAATACTTTAGCCTCACAAATGTCAAGTCATTTATTCAATTGTTAAGGTGACTGCTCATTTTCCATATTTTCAATGGAATTATTTCCACTTCAGTGCTAAAATATACTAAGCTTGAAGTAAATCAATTCCCTCCTTGTGCTAAAAATTAGCATAGCACAAACTAATCAATGCTATCAAACACTAGTGCAAAAGCTGTGACAATAACCGTATCAGTGAGGAAGTAAATTGCTTATTATGCCAAACTGGGAAAAAAGCCTCATCAGTCACAAACCATCTGATTCACAAAAATACAGGCTATGGGTCTATTGTTCTTAGTAGCGGGCAAGTTTGCTCTCCGTGTTATTTGAAATATGACTCCTGCAATAACGCAGCCTCCTGCAACTTTTCGCTGCAGCAGCACCTTCCCCATGCACTTACACAAATGCTTAGAAATACTTACTGAGCAAACATCATATGGGCATACAGTAGGCTGCTGTGTCCATTCTCTATTGTACACCAGCTCTCGTCTGGTGGAACTCTTACTATCTCTCAGACAAGATGGAGACATGGCAATTGCAGTTAGGGTTGAATTGGGAGAACAGGATCCAGTGCTCACCTTTGTCTCCAACTTCCTGCATGACTAAGTACAGCTGCTCTGTATCTCTGCTCCTCCATCTGCAGACAGGGGTAAATATGTCCCTGCTGACTAGCGGTGTTGTGAGGACAATATGACTAATACGTGTAAAGCATTCAGGTGCTTGAATGTAGGGGTATAATAGAAAACCTGTATAATAGTTCATTAAGGCAGGGCAGCTTCCACGCCTGCCTAACAAGACTGTCAGCAAGGATGGCAATTAGTGCCAGTGACTAGACCAAGATCACCAACTCGTTTCCTCTGGGCCCCCAAGCAGCCATCTGATGACAATAATTTTGGGTCTTTACCAGACAGGGATGGACGTGAACGGATGAGCTAGAAAGGAGAGGTTCTATGTTCCATTACTAATATCCTGAGCCATCCAGTCCTACTATAAAAATTCACTTTTATTAAAAGGTTATTTCTGTCACTTGCTATAGTATCGCTATCATTCTCTGGGAGAGGAATGATGAAATATCATTTTAAATGTTATCAATGCAATATTTAAACAGCTTTTTTTTTCCCTCAGTGAAAGTACTTTGAAAAGACATTCCCTCCAGCATGTGTTAGTTCTTAACAGGGGCCAACCTGTTTTAATCTCACAGTTCCTTGTGCATTGTAGGGAGAAGAAAAAGAGCAAATCTGAAGTATTGTCCATTAGGTTAAAGGTTGTACTTCTCATAGTCTGAAGGGACTCTATTTATCCTTAATAAATTGTCACACACCAACAAAAGTTAGTGGAGTATGTGGATATTGATTTCCAGTAATATAGGACCATTGACATAAAATGGAAGCAATTTTGATAACAATATTTTACACTTAAATTAACACCTTTCATCCAAGAAGGAAAACAAAATGTGTCTCAAGGATCACCTTGTTCTTGCCTCTTGTGCAACCACTGAGTTATGGCTTAGCATTTGTTACCTTTGGAAAGACAATCCTCTGTGACACTCTTAGCCATTCTCAACTAGAAGTGACTGCCATTCCCCAGATGAAGTTGTAGACAAGAGGTGAATGCATACATTACAGTTTTTAAGACCCTGGAGCTGACACTCATACACTTTAATCCAATCTTCTCAACAGATAACTGCCCTCCCTTTCTGCCTGTGGAAGAGATGGATGTGAGCTAGCAGGACTTGGCTTTATGCTCTTCTGCAGACAGGACTTCCCCTAACAACACACATGGATTTCCATTATGTTCTGGTTCAGCAGAAAATTGTATCATCAGCACCACTTGTACAGATGAGATTATCAGAGTAGTCCAGGGTATTGAAACACACAATTTCCATTAAAATGAATTAGATATTTTAAAAATTCAGCTGAAACGCTTCCTAGAGATGGGCCTTCAAGTCACCGGCCCAGTCCAATTCTCTGTGAGAGACAGTATGTGCTTTGGGGAAGAAAGGGTGGTGGAGTACAACCATAAAACAGATTGCAGCAAGTTGAGAGTTCCCTGCAGGAGAAAGGACCTTACCTTATGACAACAGTATTTCAAAACACTGCATTTTACAAAACCACTATCTTATATAGTGTAATTAGTATCTGCCTTTGCTACATTTTACATGCTGTGGTATGGAGATTGTTTCATGTTCTCCCTTTATGCAGAATGCAAGGGTACTGATTATTTCCAGGGCTTCTGTAAAAGGCACCATAACAGCATAAAAATTAATAATTCTATTTTTAAAGAAAAGCTTAAATAAAAAGTTTCTCTAAACAACTGTAGTCATTGCTGAGGAAAGCACATGTTGCTAAGAAAGAGAGTAAAATCCTTGAGATGTGAATATAATTTAATACAGTGCTCTAAGATATAGTTAAATCACCCTAGTAATGAATATGCTAATGTCTGTTTTTTTTAGAAGAACTTAAACTGGTGACTTTGATTGTGAAAGAATAAAATTGTTCTCTTCAGGAAAAATGATAGCTGCACTAAATCAACTGTCTAATACAAAAGTATAATTCTACAGATCCTTCCAATATAAATGTCTTCAGGTATGATGTGCAAAGTGCAGCAGTCCCCTGAAGGCTTGCTCTTGTATTGCTCAAAGCATAGGAAGGTTTGCTATTATCTTGGTTCAGAGTGTGGTAAGAACAGATACAGAGCAGGAAACACTATCTCTTCAGGTGTCATGAGTTTGCATGCAAATGCTCCCGCTCTTATTCACAGACTTGACTCAGAGCAAAATTTCACTATTGTTAGTAATACTCACAACTTGTCAGAGTACATATATCTATCCATGAATAACTCTTTACAATACAAACTTTCTGTTTCTACTGAGAAAAACACGACAGCAGGATCCTCGAAAACTTTTATTTTAGTGCACATGCCTGGGTGACAATATTATCGTGGCTTTGAATGCCTCAGGAGGCTTTATTTACCTTCACCAGCTTCCTCTGGGACCTCCATCCATGCACCCACTGCCCGTGGGGTCAGGGAGCTGCACTAAAGCTCAAATATGGACACCTGCCTCCTGCTTGAGATACATCATAGCTAGATCTGTGTCCAGCCCTGCTTCCTGCTCTCTTAAGTTACCAGCTGCTCCTCTTACAAGGACCTCAGAGGGTACTGTCCTCTAGGTGGACCTTGGGTTCATATTGTCTGCCCCTATCTCCAGCTGCTCCTGGCAGGTCCCCAGAGCTGACACACTGCCTTACCTTGTCCAAGATTGTCCAACAGCACTCTGCTTGAGGATGGTGAGATGGTGCCCCTTGGCAAAGCTGCTGCCTGTGTTGGGGTCACTCTCAGACCTGACTTGTCTTCCCTCATGGAACAGCCCTGGCAAATACTGACATTCCCCAACTTTACAGCACTTCTTCCATCACAAAACATGAAAATGTTGAGAAATCAGAAACACAAACTCATATTAGAGTTTAGTTTAGTTAGAGACTTATAACTGAGACACATAAAAATCCAGTAACGCTGCAAATAGTTTCATAACATCAGGCAATCTTCACATGAGAAAGTTTTACCCATGTGAGTAAAGACACATGAGAACAGGCAGCAGCTCATCTGTGGCCTGTTGGGCATTGTGCACATTTGCAGTCAAGGAGGTGAAGCAAAATTTAATTAACTCTTTGATTTTGCGTAGATAGCTCCCTTTGTCATGAGAACAATTATCAGAATATAGCACTAGGGAGCCTGGCAGTCTCAGAGTGATTAGAAGTGAAGCAGTGGAGTGGATACTGCTTTCCATGCCATCTTTCTCCTGTGTACCTGCAAAAAATACCCGCCTGTGGTGCTATATGGCTGATGCCTATCACAGATTCTAAACTCTCTCCCCAGGAGAGAGAGTATTAACATTTGTGTGGTTATTTACATGACAGACAAAAGTGCAGTATAGGTAAGTATGACAGAAAGAGTTACTGAGTGAACACGCAGCTGATCAATGTGTATGAACAGATCTGCCATAGTTATTCATAAATGTGTAAATGTTGTAAGTAATGAACACACAAAATATGAACAAGCTCATTTGTCTACTTATGAAGAATCAATTATTTCCTTATCATTTTCTCTATTCCAGACCATACTGCAGAGGATCATTTTGTCTTACTTCACTGAAAGTATAATAAATCTTCAATACATTACTAAATCTAACAAATTACTACAAATCTTGCAGTATTCTTTGTTTTCTTATCTAAAAAGGATATTTGCGAGGGCAAACCTCCAAAGTGACCCATCTCTTGCTTCTTAGTTCAAGTCCATTGAATTTTATAAATTCATTACTCCTTACATGCAAAATTACTTTCCTTGATGTTTTAAAATACATTTTTTCTCATTTTACTGCATTCATGCAAATACTTCCACAGAACTAGGATACTAAACAAAAATCTACTCCCTCATAAATAGGAGCTAGATTTCTCATCCAATTTATCAGTAGTCTGACTGAAGTACTTATAGTGCTTCATGTAGTGTTAGACTTGAGCTCCTCTGTTTTGCCATGTGTTTGAAGAGCTTTTGCCCTGAAAATCTAACTGTAAATCTACATCACTGGTAATTTTAAATCAGAAACATACAGCAAAACTGTACAGAATATGAAACCTACTTTGGTTATTTCAGGATGATTTTCAAAGGTAATTCCCAAACTTCTCCTGGAAAGGGAAAATTTGTAAAAATTTGGTACAATGGACTAATATTTATTAATGAAGGGTTGTCTTTTGAAATGAAATGGATAATAATGAAAGTCATGTACCTAAATACACGGTCATCCCTTTGGTACCTATACATCTATCTGTACACCTGCTCTTACAACACAGGAAAATCTCATTATCTCTTTCTCTGTGTTTCCTCCATGTTGCAGAGACTTTTAAAATTGATTTATGATTTTGGATTCAATATATTTCCTGGCAGAATGACCCTGGTAGAGCTCAGTCAAAACAATAGATTTTGTATCTTTGGCCATTCTGATTTCTTTTGCAGTCATGAGCCAGTGCATAAACCACCACTGCCTTCACATAATGTTTTGGGTTTTTTTCTTTTAAGGTGACAGTTCCAGGAGAAAGAAATTTCCAACAGAGCTTGCAGAAGGATGCCTAGGATTGAGGTTGGTCTCACAAACATCACTAGATTGCATATCACACTGCTGAAGTAAATACTATACTCAGAAGCAACCAGAAGAGCTGTGTCTGAGCCATGAACAAGTCTTTTGGTCTATTCAGAACTCGTATTCCGTCATGGATTCTGTTCAGGTACTGTCCTATCTTGCTACCATATCAGATGATTGCATGCGTCTATGTCTACACATATGGAAGCGTAATCACTTCATATCCTGACAAGGCTGTCGATTTCTGCTCTTCCACAGCACTCTTGCTTTAGCAATGAAGGCAGATTAAGAACTGGCACCTCCTCCTGCCACTGTCTGCTTGTCCCCATCTCTAATGTCACAGTTTGCCCTCTCAGCAGCTCTGCCGATACAGCTTAATAAAATATAAAACAAGAAGGGAAGAAATATATTTAAGAAGTTTAAAACGAAACAAGCAATAAACCTAGAAATGTGAGTTAAATTTACGTGAGCACAAAGTGTTTATTGTTTCCTTTTATTTTTTCATTATTATAATTTACACAGACATAATTTCCAAGAGTTTCTCTTTATGATTGACCTTGGGATGACTGCTGAGCTTCCTACTGTTCAAGTGTCTTTTCTCTTGGATGTTAGCGCTATGCTGCAAAGAACATTCACCTGCTCAGGAAGTATCTGCTGAATCTCTGTAGTTTACAGTCTGATATTCGAAGGGAAACAGGCACAGATTTTAATTTCCCCTGCTATGGAAGGCTGTAATTCACAGGAAGTCAGAAGCTGATATATAAGCTGCAAGATGGGTTGTGCAGACAGAGGAGCAATTCCAGCTACACCAGGATTAGAATCCTTAGCCACAAACTCTGGACTGTAAAGACAATTATTTACCTGTTAAAGAAGCAAATCTATTTAGGTTAATTATGATACTCTTTTACACTTAAACCCTACCCCTTTTTTTTTAGATCATTTAGATAATTTTCCTTCAAAATAAAGAATAGAGTTCTTACCCTAAGCTGTATATAAATTGTATATCGATTCACATAAAATTGTGTATAAATTCAGAACCAAAGTGGCATTAACATTAATAAGAATAGCCTAAAATTTAATCTGGCGATATATCGACTTCAGCCTTCACATTTGTTACAGCACCAAAAGTATGACTGTATGAAGTTCTTGTAGTCAGGCTCTACTCTCATTAACTCGAGTAAGAATAACACGAAACATAATCCACCGCAGACTTCAGGCTAAGTTAGGAAATAACCAGTCTACATTAAAAACTTTTCAATAGTGTCTTCAGTGCAGCTGCTTCCTAAAACATGCAAGAGTAAAGTAGTACTGAAAGGAAACCTAGCTTTAAACACCTTGAAATCTCTCTTTATGAGAATGTGGAGTAAGTCAAGTCTGCTAAATATTCTCTGAAATATTCTCTAATTTCTTTGTTTTCTTTTCTGTATATGAATAGGTACATATACAAAGATATTTTCTCCGTCATAAAATTGTTATGATTATAAATTAGTATTGTCCATTTGTATAACGCATTGTACAAAGCACCTTGAACCATTATAGGCCTTCTGCATTCCACAATATGAATATATGCATGAGCTCACATTTCTATGTGTTTTCTCCAAAAATATGAAGAGACCAGTATTGAAATATAACTAGTAATTTTCAGTCACAAAAACTCCTCAATAAGTTTATTTTCAACGTACTACTCCAGATATTTTTTTCTATATACATGCAAGTTGCTATTTGTCCCGGTGAATCTCAGTTTCTTCCCTCACAACCTACCTGTCAGAAAATCCAGACGTACAAAACAAGTAATTCTCAGGAAACAGATTCAGGAAGCAGAGCTTTTGAATAAGTTGTCATTCTCTCCTCAGGCTGAGATTGTTGTCATCACTATGGATTTAACTTGATTTGACAGTAGCTGCATTTGTGCATGTTGGTCTTCACCTTCTTTTGGTTGAAGTTTGGGCCTCGAGTCTGCTTATTGCAAATAAAGCCTGGCTCCACCAGTATTTAGAGTTCCATCAGAAGACCTAGGCTCTGCTGAAGACCATCACGAGTTGGTAAGAAGACAGTGAATGGTTTCAAGAAGATCCCAGATTTTGCATCATTCTGCTTAACAGTGCTGAATTTCATGCCAATAAACAGATATTAAAGGCTTCTGTTTGTGCACAGTATAATGTGAGGCAGATCATTTTACATACTTAATAGGCCATTGAAAATGTCTTTTTTTTTAAAAAAAAAAAAAAGAAACTTACTGAAAAATGTGGCAAACTCCTTTTTCCTGTCAGATTTAAGGAACAGAACTTCTTTACTTGCTTGATCTGCTCATTTCCATTCAGTAATGCTGCTGTCAACTGTCATCCACAGTGTCTGAACCTACACTAGCTTCAGCCACTTGCATTACTAGTGCTAGAAACCACAGACTCAGCAATAAGGATGTCATCAGCATACTTGGGATTACAACATCTCCTTCTGCCAATGTTAATACCGCTATGGCAACCATCAACAGCAATACACATTATTATTTCACTATAAATATTGAACAGATGTGACAGCCTTGTCAAACTCCTTTCCTGGTGTCCAACCACTCAGTTATACCTTTTGCTGCTTTCGCTATTCTTCTCTGGCCATGAAAAGAGATGGCACAAGTCGACCATCTGCGCAGGAAAGCACTTTTGCAACATCCAGTACTCATCCATATTTCTGTATAACATACTAAACTAACACTAGATTAACACTTTTTATAACTGTAATAGATTACTGCCTTTACTTTGGTTGTGTTTTTTGTGGCTTTTTTTTTTTTTTAAAATGTAATAACTTTATGATTAAATCAATGCAGATTATGCAGATTTTCACCAGTTTCACCAAGATCAGGATGTAGCCCAGCTACTATAAGGTTCCTATTATAGCCAATAGCTTACTGACTCTGCTTTGGCCATTTTTTTCCTGAGATGATCTACTTCCTTGAAAAATAAGAAAAAAAAAAGAAAATTGTGTCACTGTTCTTGTTTCATATACATTAACCTCACTAATCTTTCCACTTAATTTTAAATGTTCTGAGAATATTCTTGCAGTTTAGTCAGAAACGAAGTTCACACAGACTGGGAAATTAAATGTCGTTGTTCTTTTTAGGAAGGGTTTGCAATATCTCACCAAGGAAGATGGCTGGGGAACCATAAATGAGAAGAGGGAGTTAACTTACTCAAAGATCAGGTTGGTAGAAGAATGAGAAGTAGGCAGGAACAATCTAATCCGATTTTCCATCCATTTTTCTACTCAAACACATACCATTCAAAAAAACCCACCAGAAAATTGTTCAACATCTAATTTTGTAGGCATTAGCCTTTAAATCAGAGCAAACCAACTCAAAGAACCTGGGGAACGACCTGCTGAGTTCTGTTTCACCTCCACAGGCATAGGTTTTCTCTCTAGGGTCTTCAGAAGAAGCAACACAGTGACTGTGCAAGAGCATGGCTTTATCCTGTCAAACTTCCTCAGTGTGTGACAGAAAAAGGAGACTGACTGTATTCTAGGTGTGACTGTCCTGAAGAAAACAAAGTTTCAACCAGCAGTTCTGACTTCTTTTTCTGATTCCTTCTGAGCTGACATCTGTAACAGGTGGAATTGTCACGTTATGATGAAAAGAGTGCAAATCTGGGCAGACTTGGTGGTGTTGGATTGTCCACAGGTAGAGGAAGGTGAGAGCCGCATCCAAGGGCTAGATATAGATGTTCTATCCTGAGCTAAGAAATATGCATTACTGAAGCTAATATAAGTGTTTTATGTGGAAGAAGAGGTAGGCAGACTGTATACTCTCTCCATTGTTAAATCAATAATGCTGTGGTGTGCTGCCGAAATCCAGCTGCATGTCTGGGTTTTTTTTTTCACCTCTAGGTCTAATCAATAAAGAAAAGGTGAAGAGGAAAGGCACAAACAATAATTGGAAGCAGCTTTGATTCCCATTGATGATATTCTCTTTAATTTGGGTGGCATCAGACAGAAGAAAATTCTGGAAATATTTGCTGGCAACCATAAGACTTAGCTCCTCTCTGAAAATGATTCAACCTTCACGTCTTCTCCTCTCCATCCATAAAAACAATGACAAAGCCTTTGGGTTGATGCAAAAAGTTATGTTTGTTTTTTTTTTCAATTGTTATTGCTACATTTATGCAAGTATTTTTAAAATATAATTTTTTTTTTCCCATGAAGGAAAAATCAGGGCATCTTTTACCCAAAGCAGGAGAGATGTGCAATTGCTCTAAGACTGCTGAATCATTGCATGGTGATACAAAAGACAAATCCAAAGCATAAAAGTACAATAGTGTTCAAGTAGTCATAGTCTAGCATCAGCTGGATGCTTCTGGTAAGGAAAAGGGATTGTTTTACTGGTTTTAAAAGACAGTCAGTGTTTTATTGCTTTGTCTTGCATTTTTTTTTTCATTAAGTGACTCCTAAATACTTTATAGAAATCATAGTCTATACGCTGCTTGATCTTGAATGCATTCAGAAAGACACATAAATAGATACATCTAAAATGCCAGTGAAGGAATACAGCAAAAACATTCTATCCCAAATATGTATAGGTATTTATTTATTTATTTTAAAAATCTCATTACAACTCAAGACGTGATATAAACAAGGGCTTTGAACTAATGTGACAATCTCAATTTGGAAAAAAATCTCTAAACCTACTACTTCGGTCGTAGCTATGCATAACTTAAGACAAAGCAAGTATAATCAGGTTAATTTCTGCATTTGGACAGTTCTTTGGCATAGGGCAACATAGGAGAGCAAGAGACTTCCCTCATCTTCCAACTCTTTCACAGGGGAGTAATAACAATAACCATCACTACGCTGCATGTTAGACTCCCTTCAAGTCAAGGTCCTCACAGACAAAGTACAAATTAATCACGCCGCAGAAACATACCTGAGCCGCAAGTATTTAGTACTTATTTTAGCTCAGACACAAATAAAGTGTCTTGCAAATCCCACTCACTATGTTCTGATATGACCAGGTTGTGACCAGAGGCAGCATATCCAACAAGCTGCTGGTCCTGGTTAGCTTTAAGCAAAAGTAGTTTTTCTGGACCTAGTGGGACCTCTCACACCCTCAGAAATTATACAATAGGTGTTCTCAGTGTCATGTGCATTGAGGGCCACTTATTGGGTTGGACAATAGGCTGGAGACCACATAAAGACGTGTTACTCTCTAACACATTCAAAAGATGTCAGATGAAGGAAGATCACTTTGTGGGTCGCATGTAAAACTTCTCTAGGATATAGGTAGCTGTGGGTTGCGCACTGGGAGGCTTTAATATAACAGAAGCTAAACTACCTACTGTTAAGATTGAATAATTAAACACTGCAACAGAATAAAGGTTCATCTATATGCAACTTCTAAGATAATTCAGATGAGTTGGTTGAATCTAGTAAAGATGCAGATTTCATGAATCTATAAGGCTAGTATTTTAGGTTCACAATACCGATCTGGAGTCTTTCAGACTTTCCATTCCTGATGCTTAATATTGTGGGTTCTTCCGCCCCTGCCAACTGCCCTAGAGATATTAAATTAAAGAGAAAGTACACCACCTTACTCCCTATACAAGAGAAAGCGATGCTATTTAACAGGCTTAGGGAATAAAGCCGTTGCTACATTTGAATTAATAGAAAACTCCCAGTGGTTTGCAGTAGGGTCCAGGATTTCACCTTCTGAAAAAATGAACCCTTTGGTACCTCAGGAGTAGTACTGATTAGGACACATTATATAGGGTGTATATCACCCTCGGGTTTTCATTACAGGTCATGTCTATACCTTTTTCTTACTTTGCCTCTGAATTTTGCTTTGCCCGTTTCTTTCTTTGTCTTTTCCCCTCCTTCCTCTCCCTCTCTCTTCTCTTTCCACCCTCTTCGCCCCCCGCTTTTCTTTAGGTTTGTTTCACTCTCCCCCCTACTCCTTTCACAATGCAGAATGCAAACACGTAAATTAACATTCCAGTTAAACTTTCAAGCTCTCAGCATCTGAATGGGTTTGAATAGAGGTAACTCACTAAGTAATCCCTTTTGCAGGCGTGGTGTAAAATGGTGGCATTAGGACCAGAGGGACAATTTCGCCCCACATCACGGTGTTCAGGAGATTATAAAACTTACATTTGGCTTCTGCTACCTTTTTGGGTTTGTTCTCTGTAACAAAATACAAGAGGAACTTCCTTAATTTTCACGTCAGTGTTTGCAGCTCAGGACTCCATTAATGCACCCCTCTCCCCGCTGCTGTTCTGTGCCCTAGTTTGCAGTCAGTTCATTCTGCACTGATGTATATTTCATTGCCCAAGGCTTAATTTTGATTTATTGTCCATCCATAAATTAGAAAAATATGCTCTGGAATTCCATCCCGCTGAAAAGCTGTGCCTGATGTCAGGGGACTGGGTGATATTTAAGATGTCAGAAATACATATTGGATTAGTGTGCTTTGTTTCCCCACAACAGCAGGTGTTTAATCATAGCTGATGGCTGAAGTTAAATGCATTAGGACAGGATCAGCCAAGAAGATGGAGTTTTTCTAAACCATACAAACTCTAGATAAATAACTCAAAACTAATTGTGTGTCCACATCTTAGATACATTCTTATTTACTTTAATACATTAAACAATGAAAATACCCCCTGACACTTAACTTCTCATTTAAGATCTGTACAAATCTTTGATGCTAATGAGTGAGTGGCTTTTGCACAGTATTACACTGTCCCTTCTCAGTCCTTCAACGGCTTAAGATATTTTTCTAAAGGAAAGACAACTAAGAAAGAAAGAAAAAGAAGTACAGTAGCTAGAGAGATGGTACATAATTTTTTGAGATTGGGGGCTTACTCCCATAGAATATTCTAGACATGAATGTATAAAAAAATTGCTTGCCATGCACTGGACCCTAAATAACACAGACCACATTCTACATCCAAGGGTTCACTTGAATTTTATTTTTTTTTTTTTATTGCTGATTTTTGTTTGTTGTAGTTAAGCTTGCTGCTCTGTTTATGTTAATGAGAAGTCTCTGTGTATAGAAAAATGATCAGGCCCGGTCTTGAGCAATTTAGCTGGAGGCCGAAGAGAAGACGCTTAGGAGAGCAAACATTTTCAAGGTCAACCGGTGAACTGTAACAAGCCAGTGAGATTCATGGCGAGAATTGTATATTTTGACACAACAGCGATTTGATTAAAAGAGAAAGTAATGGGTTTAAACAGTCGCTATGAGGATGTAGCCAGACTTTGTTAGCTTTTCGCAAATTACTTA
>VWZK01006614.1:11182-39185 GCA_013396935.1 Baryphthengus martii | reverse complement strand
GTTTAGTTCTAAGGAGGCCTTAGCTTTCAAGGCAGTTGAAAAGTAGCTGATGTATGTGAGCAGCAATTTAGAGCTGTTTAGGCTTTGCATTTCATCACAGTTCTTCCAGCAACATGTCTTTTAATTGTTGGCTTTTTTGGGACCCTGCAGATACAAACTGCTCCTCTATTTTGACCAAACCAAAAATAAATAAATAAAAAAGGCAACTAAATGTATCAACTCAAAAGCTGAGGACTGAGAAGACAAATGAAGGGATTGCATCATGGTATAGATGCTCAACTCTGCCACCTCCTACCTCGCTGGAGTGGGAGCATATCACTCGCATCCAACAACTATCAGTGCTAAGCCACTCTACAAATATAACTTTCTTTCAGAGGGAAACAAAGGGCAAAACTGAGGGGGAAGTGGAACCACCACCGTTTTCTTAAATATCCATCCAAGTGCAGGTCCAGCCTGTATGTCTCACAGGCTGCACAGAATCTACAACCCAAAGTCAGTGATCAATGTAGTCTTACTAGCAGAAAAGCTTTGTTTCTCATCTACTCTGCTTTGCTGTTAAATATGGAGAAAGTATTCACAATGGCAAACTTAAAAAGCACAATGGCATACCGATTGAAGTAACAGTGCAAAATGTCTAGATTTGCTCACAATTCAGAAACATATAGAAAGTCTGCAAAAGCTAGGAGGAAGAAAAAAAAAAAAAGAAAATCATGTCCTGTTAGTTTAGCAAGTAAAAAATAAAAAATAAGCATTCCAGATTTCCAGACTTCTATTTACTCTGTAGAATGATGAACATGTATTACAATCTCAGTTTCAAACGCAGTCAGATTTCATTTCTATTTTTAACAAATAGTTGCACAAAAAAATAGTCTAAAATACTTCCATTGTTACATTCTTCTTTCAAAATATCTTGAAATCAGGGGAAATTAATTAAAAGGAAATAAAATTAAATTAGTACAGTAACATTTTAATATTATACATCTTCTGTAAAAAGTATTACATTAGCAGGTTTAACAAACAAGAATATTTACCCGTTATTTTTTTGTCTTGCATTGGCAGACAACATTCTGTAACAAAATTCTTCAAAAATGTATAAAGAAGGAACAAAATAAACAGTCTTGCATTCTTAGAAGGAATCTATGCATAGGATTCATACTGAAAAAAGAGTTCCCCAAGAAGCTCCCTAATGGTTAACAATAAAATTATAGATTAAATAAAGAGAAGAAAAAACAAAAGAAAAAGGGCAAAGCCTTCCATAGGACAAATTGTAATTAGATAACTGAATCTAACGAAATCTGTGCAATGGATTCACAGAAAAAAATTGGACAACTATCAAGAGACAGCACTGGGCCAGAATTGTTTATTTATCCTAACGATTCTCAAGCATGAATGTGTATAGATCATGTGTAAAAATATACAATAATAAATACTTTATACAGTGATGCACTTTACTGGATCTTCCTAGTGAATAGGCATAGTAGAAACCCTCAGAACACACTCTAACTTCTCACATTCCCCTGCAGAGACATTCAGCATCAATGATGGCTTCAGAAATGTCACCTTAGACCTTTTCTACTCTCTTTACTACAAGTGGGGTTTTTTTATTATTTTATTTATTTGTATGGATCCTTTAAGTACAGGAAACGATCAGTTTTTCAGAAAGGTTTGGACTAAACAGTCTAAGGAATTACTGCTACAAACAGGAAAAGAATGTGCGAGTGTGTGCCTATGAGGATAATGATTAAAAAAATTATCGAAGGAAACTTTAACACAGTACTTTTGGGGATCAGTCTTTGTCTGCAAATCAAAATCATAATTAGCAGCATAGATCATCAGGATTATTAATTTGTGCTCCCTCTGTTGGTTAATTCACCATAAAAATAATAACAGTCTGTAAAAAATGCCCAGATTGTTGTGTTGCAACTCAAGAGCCCACAAAAAATCTGAAATCAAATTATATTACTCAAGAAAACCTTGATACGCAGCTAGTATCTTACACATCAGTTTTAAATGTCACCGTGGCTCGTTAAAATGTCAGAATGGAAGCAAAAAGATCTTACAGTTCAAAAAGATGTTTCCTATCACATCAGCTTGTTTTGTGTGCCTTGTTCACAGAAATTCCACTTCCCTCAGATTTAGAAATGCAATTAAACATTTCAAATTCTGAATCATTGTAAGAAGCTGCTCTTAATTGGATTTTTAATTGAAAGCTCCTTTTTTCCTCCTCCTCATACAAAACACCATTGGCAACCAAGCTGCAAAACAGCCTGGATCACAGGACAGCTGGGGCTGGAAGACAGGGTTTGGAAGTCCACCTGATCCCCCTCACCACTCACAGCAGGGCTAGCTCCACGCTTCAGTCAAGATGCGCACGGATTTGTCCCACTGACTCCTCAATACGTCCAAAGCTGGCAATTCTGCAACATTTCCAGGTGCCTCATTCCTGAATTTAATCACTCCCATGATGAAAAACTTTCCATGGCACACATGAAATATTTATTAGATCCAAATCAAGCATGTTTCAAAGTCTGGAGTATAAACAAAGGGCAAATTTGCAACAAAACGCAGAAAAAAACAGGTTACTAAAAAATGTGATCCGATCACTATTACTACTAGTCACAAGCAGTGTACTTCCTGAGCAATGCAAATGACACTAGCAGTTTGAATCACCTGAAAGAACTAACGACCATCTTACTTTTGAAGAATTTTGATGTTATAATACCTATGGGACTCTGCTTTTCATGTGAAGCTGACAAAATACACTCTATAAATATTTATATAGTATACAGCAGATCCTCTGACTCCTTTTATTTCATGAAGCACAAATAACATTAATATATCTGTAGGTTCTCTGATTACTTCTTCTGGAGAGATAATTTAAATAATAATTTGAAATGCCAACTTCTGTTAAAGAACTGTTTAAGTGATCCTTAAGTGGAGTGACTTGTAGAAAACGTTAATGTATTAGTACAACCACTTCTGGTTATCAAAAGTGGAAATAACGCTCAATTTCATTTACCTTGCTCAGTATGGGGTTTTTTTATTAATAGGCTTTAGCTTTGTAGATGAGCAAGACAAACTTCTATTGTTACACACAGATTAGAAATGTAAACACTTAACACTTCCCACAAGGACTGACTTCAGGATCGATTCTGAGCATCACCTCACAAAAGCATTTCAAGAGCCACCGTGACAAAGAGCACCACTGCCCCCTAACGAAACAGCCCATAAAAGCTCCTCTGTAACAGCATTTATTGTCTTCCCTGAAAAAAAAACAAAATCGTTATCATATCCATGAACTATTAAAAAAAAAAAAAAAAAAAAGGTTCTTGAGAAATTAAGTCTTGAGAAATTCTGATCTTAGTATCTAATTACACTTGCAAAAAGAAATAGAGAGGAAACAACAAAAAAACCTCCAGTTGCTGGATTATATTTAAAAAGGAAATAGATGAACTTCTTGTGTCATGTGGAAGTGGTATTTTTTCATCCTTTTTAAAAATACTGTTTTGTCACAGAATTGAATCTGTATGCAGTGCTGCTCAATGCAGCTTGGACACAAAATACTGTAGTTCCTGTATGTGCATTTCAAAACTACAGATTGCAATGAAGTGCTGAAAAACATACAACTACTGCAAGTCCTGATGAGAAGCACAGACATAAGCTGTGGATTCTTTTATTCTACCATAAACCAGAAATTCCACTTATGTTAGTAAAATTAACGTGATTTAAATGCAATGCTAAAACAAAACTGGGTTCTGATTTTCTCCCTCAAACATTTTATACTGATTTTTTCCACTGATAAACATTCTGACAGACACCACAGAAGACATCAATTGTTCCCATTAGCAATGTAAGGTTAAAAGCATGCTAGCTAACAAAAGAGACAGATTTTGTGAATAAAAAAATGTTCATTAGTAGGTTTTGGCAATAACACACTACCACCAAAATCCTAGAACTTAAAACTCTACCTTAAACCCTCCAAATACTGGCTTCCTGTGGCCTTGCGTACTATGCCATCATTCATAGAAATAAACCATTAGCACGGAACACTTGCAAGTGATGAGTAGTATCTCACATAACTATACACATGTACTTACACTACACAGCATTAAAAGTATTGGAAGTACCAATCACATGCTATGTGGTAAAAATAGGTTATCTACAAAGATATTTTAGAGCCTTAAAATAACAATGTTTCATGACACTTCTCTATTACGCTATAGCCCAACGAGCTGGTAACATATCTCTCAGCCTATCCAGTATGTATGCTATAACATCAGTACTTCACAATTCCAAGTGCTTACTATAGTTTTATGAAATATAAAACTGAAAACACTGGTGAGACTAACAACAATCAGGAGTTCCCACTAATGCCTGAGAACCTAGACCACAAGGCCATCATCACAACTCACTTCAACTCTGCCAGGCATGTATTTCTTACCTTTGAGTCTTCATTGCTCACTCCCAGCTCTAACATAGCTTGAGGAGACTTTAGCTTTGCTTGCAGGGATTCTGCCATTTGAAGATTAAGCTGCCATCCAATTGTTTCAAGCTATAAAACAAAAATTTAGATTACAGTCAGATGGTACAGAAGTGCTCAGGTCAACTTTCAATATTGTTAACAGTCTGTGTCAGTGAACATCATGTCAGGCTGTACAAATGTTAAGTATTTTTATACAACGCCATTCTGCAACTCCTCCTGGACTCCACGACAGATTTGCTTCTCTTTTGCCAAACTTCTCCGTTCAAACTACCTGTGACCACCCAAAATAAAGCAACTTCACAATGCCTCAGATCTGCTGGAATCAATCCATAAAACTAAGGATTCAAAATAAAGTAGCTTGCCCCTCCTTGTGGAAGTTCATCAGCAAATTTGAAGATTCAGTTTTGTTTCATATTTTATTTTTTTTTTAGGAAAAAAATAAAAAACAATAAATGGTAAACTGGCTAAAAATGGTAAGTTCTTCATCAACGTATCTACCCATGTGTGTTCTGCCATATACTGAAATTAATGACCAAAAAAAAAAGTCTGTGCTTTTTAAATTGTTGCTACCAAGTAGTCAGAAAACAAGCTAAGGACATAATCAACAGAATTTTTAACAGAAAACTACACAAAAGTACATTTCAAATTACTTTTTAATCATTAATATAAAATGATATTCCAATATTATCAAGCTACACCACGTGCATAAATGAAGTACGCAAGAAAAGAACTACCTAGCCTTCTCGAATAAGGAAAAGTAGAAACAGAAAGTCTTAACCATCTGGCAAGTTAATTTGCACACAAGTTCTTTTTAATCTAGTGTCTCCCCTCTGACAGTAAATACTGTGGCTGACTTGGTACAAGCAAAAGCCTCCCCCCTTTCAGTTAATCCCTTATCAGTTCATCTCTTATCAGTTCAACAATTCAGCTAAATTCATCAACCGCATAAAGTCATACCAGAAGCCAATACATGCCCTGCCTTCTACAGTGACATTAATCTCTAGATGAAAGATAGGAGAGAAGGTGAGTGGCAGAAACATCTGCCATTGGCACAGCTCAAAGACAGAGCTTACAAAATTTATTGCAGCTATACCATTTACATTTACGCATTAATGGATGTTATATTGCATTTCTTCAAATACTGCATTGATATCATACTAATTATGTAACAAACTCTGAAAACCATATGACTAAGCATACCGAAAGGAAAATTACGGAGCATGACCTATCAACGAGCACTGCCAGTGCAAGATGGTTAGGGAGTTTAGCCAAGGCAAAACAAAGTTAATGGACAGACACGGATTGTCGGATGGGTTTTGTGTACACCTATAAGAACAAGACAGCAGGCAGAACTTAAGCAGGTCAGCCTGCAGTCTGTTGGCGTTCTGCAACAAATGCCCCCATATAGGCTTCATTTTGCGCTAAACATAAGGAAGTTCACACAGTAATCAAATCAACGAAAGCAAGCACACAACAAAAATGGATACTGTTAAAATGCTGCAAGTCTGGTCTAGCTCATTTTTTGGTAGTTAGAGTTAGTAACATTATGCTCACAGCCCATGAACTAAAGATGCTTTAAAAGACAAGTTTTATAAATTCTAAAAGCAGGTTAATTTTTAATGATGACTCTCTGTTTCGATTTCTTCTAACCTGATTACATCTTAGATGGTGAAAATAATGAGGCATCACCCATTCCATCCAAAAGTATAGCACAATCCAAACCGGATTCTGTGAATCTGCTCAAGTCATTAGCACTAATGAACAGTTCGGCTAAGCCCCTGTGCTGGCCAGTATCTGAAATCTTCCAGCAATCTTCCAGAATGACGCAGCCGGAAAACATACTCGTCTCCACCAACTTCAATAAACTTAAGTAAAGAAATTATGCTCCTGAGAGAGCCAGAGGTAAAGATCTCAGCATCTTGCCTTACTCTAGGTTTTAGAACAATAAACAGCGTTCTTTAACTGAACTGAACTTACAAAAATTGGTAATGGTCAACAGAGAAGGATCCAAATGTTTACTTATGGGCTAGTGGTGCCTGAAGCAGTTAACAGGAAACAGTAAAACCCATTTTGATAAAACCACTTAAGGTTAAACATGCAGACAGTGTGCAAGCTCTGGAATGCAATGGCTTTCCTTTCTGCAGTCATTAAGGTTCAAGCCCCACACTCCTCAATTTAGAAAGGACTTTCTATCAGTTACCTAAAGCACTTCTTACAGCAGTAGGGCAACCAAGCCTTAGACAGGCTAGCAACTTTCCCAGGATTATAAAACATCACCACTCAAGACAAGAACAATATGGTAGGAAGCCTGACTTTTACGACTTTTCTAAAGCTGTTAAACAACGTACTGTATGTAGCATGAAAAATAAACTATCAAAAGTAAATAAATTCAAATTTATGTCTTCTATTTCACTTTTAATGTGCATCTATCCAGGAACATTGTAGAGTGCTCAGAACAAATACAGTATATGTGGCAGCACACTTGCCTGAGTTTATAGCCTGAACAGCAGCCATAACTTTTTTTATATTGCTTTACCTTAAAAATTACTTTGTTTCCCTGTACGATTCATGTGTCTTTTCTATTTTAAATATAGCAGCACGAGAACAAGTTTTGATTAACAAATGGCATGCTGCCTAAGGCTTCAAAACTGTCTGACTATTTATTTTCTTGAAAGAAAAATGTAACATGATTTGGCTATGGTTGTGTTTACTCAGAAGACATTCAACATCCTGAAATAACAATTAACCTTTTGAGAGTGGTGACATGTTTCTGCATGGCATTTGTGTCAAATGGGGAGGGGGAGGAAAGTATGTCTCCATAACTAGAATGAAAATAAAGCCATGGGTTTAGTTTCTGTAGACCTCTAACTTCTTTTTACAATTTCTTATCAGCAGGTTAGAAATATGCAAGATGCTTTTTACTGCAACAAAATACAGTGTTGAAAATGTACCACCTAGCACTGTCAATCCTCTTGGTATCCCTAGCACTTACTTAATCTTAGGATTGTGTCTAGAAAAGAAAAAAAACAGATGCAAGGCAGAAAACAAGGAAAGGACAAAACCATAGGTACTAAACAAAACCAATACTAATAACCTATCAAAATGCTTTAGGTCTCCTCTATGAACCAATTCTATGGAAAATGACAGGAGGAAGCTTTCAATAACTCCTGTAGCCCTCAGTTGCCATGTCCATTTTGTTCCACTCAGGCTTCTAAAGAAGACGCCATGACAGCCAGGACTAACAGGCATGGAAGAATCTATGCACTTCATCCTTCCAGCACTCACTCCGTACTAGCTGTAGAAAAAATAAGGTGTTATACCTGCTAAACCAGCTCTGTACCATCTACAAACATATTGCTTCTCAGTGGCAGATTTGCACCAGAAACATGTCAGTTTCCATAATACGAAGGGATCTGATCCTTAATCTGTAGATCACCAACGTCTTTACAGGTACATAAATTGGTCATCCATGGTCTGTTGATTATGAAGTTTGAGATCCACAGTCACTTTCCTCCAGTGTAAATCACAGGAGCTTCCAACTCATGTCAAGTGTCCGGTCCATCAGACTATTTTCCATACTAAACAGTAGAGTGTAATACTTTATATATTAGAATAAGATCATCAGCAATCTAACACAACTATTGTAAAATATTTGGATGAAAGTCACCCTCTGCAAAAAGCCCACGTGCATTAAGTGTCAAGTCAGCTTTCACAGCTTATGTGGCATGAGCTTTAAGCACGATCTCCAATCAAATAAAGGATTTCACACTGCCTAAATTAACATCCCCAGAATCCGCCGTTTCCCTAATCACTTACAGTCCATTACAGTTTTATGTACTATTGTGTGTGTCTCATTTTCACCACAATTCCTTACTTTGACTATCCATAAACATTACTACAAATTAAATCAAAACTTAGAAGATACTCAAGAAACAGATAAATAAGTTTCTACATTAGTAGTCAAAAAAAAAAATCAAAATATTTCTCCTTTCTCAACAACATAAAAATACTAATTTTATACTCTTTAATAATGAGAAATCAAATAAATGTTCTTTGGCAAAGGAATTGAGGCTAAATATCTCAAGAAGAAAACAATCATATTAGCTCTACAAGACTCAGACTACCAGATTCAGAAATCTACTCATAGATCTAACCAAACTCATAGATCTACAACTTTGGGAGTGAAGGCAAACTGGGTGTCCAGACTAGGTATTTTGTAAGGCTCCACCCTGAAGGACCAAGAACAGACACAAAGTGACTGACAAACTCACTTGAGACTGAGAAACTGAAAAATAAAGTTTTATCAGCAACATTAATTTGAGAAAAGAAAGTAAGTGGAAATATTGCGGAAAAAAAAGGAAAACTAAAAGTGGAAACAGAATTTCAGAAAATATGTAAGCACCTGAAATGTCTCCCCTAATACTTCCAATAGGCCATTCAAAACTCCTGGAGCAGGGTCAAGTATTTTTAAGGGAGAAGAGGGAAAAGAGGCTTTAAATGCTCAGTCAGTATCAGAGCAGGGAAAAAGGATACATTTATTTTTCTTGGATACTGAGATCACATTTCCTGTCTGTATCTCTACACCTATGAAGACTGGAAGCTTGTTTTAATTTTAAATGGAAAAATGGAATTCTCATATAAATTACCTACTTCTAGAAAGTGAAGTTTTCAGAAGGTCATCTAATAACACAATAAATCATTACAGACACTATAAAAAAAATCAGTATTACTGTCCTCAGAACTCAACGAGGTGGCGCACACAACTTATTTCTGAAGAGAATGCAAGCAGGATGCCGTAATACCATACAAACCACTGTTTTTCTTCCATGGGTATTACATGATTTGGCATCTGTTCATCCCTTAGAAAGTGCTGTAAGCATTGATCCAGAGAAAGTAGGAGTAACAATCAGTAAACAATGTGCTGAACTTGCAAGAATTACAGTATGGAAATACTGCTCGTAAACACAAAAATCAACATGACTGAGGTTTTTATAACTGTCAGATATTTAGACAGTTATGAAATATCCAATTACTTTAGAGTTCAAATTTAACAGACTATGAAGATCTAATTACTTCATATGTTATTATATAAGAATTATAATTATTTCAGATTCTTGGCAAGATCTACTGCTTTCAGAACACCTAACTTTCCCTAAATAGAATAAAATACTATGTACTTCACTTTTATGCAATACTAAAATGTAAAATCACAGCCTTCAGTCAATGAGAGAATAATTATATTTAGGAAACATACATAATTCAGAACGTGTGGGCAAATGCAATTAATCAGCATTACAGGTTAAATATGAATTAACAAGCCTCTACAGATAAACTGGCGACAGAAAAGATTATGAAGATACTGGCATATCACAGAGTCATAGAATTGTTTAGGTTGGAAAAGATACTTAAGGTCATCGAATTCAACCATCAACCTAACCAAGTCCACCACTAAAGCACGTCCCTAACCAGCACATATATATCTCTGAAATACCTCCAGGGATACCCATTATAAGCCTGTCACACAAACACTTGTATGTATTTCTACAAGGAGGGTGAGAACCACTGATTAGAATTTAGCAAAGAGCAAGAATACGAATTCTCAAAAGTAGAGTTTCATTTCAAAAGTGTAAAAAATGAGAAAAATAGACCTCTGGGCTGAACTTGTTAACAAGTCTAATGGGCTAAGAATGCAGGAGTAATTTTCAGTTAGTAGCAGTGCTTTGTACTTTCATGTTTATAGAGGAAAGAAGCTTGCGTAAACCATGAGTGGGAAAGGAACACATAGCATAAGCAAACTAGCATATGCAATTCGTGAAGCCTAATACTACCATTACAACAAATGTTTTAGTATTGCCAAAAGGTAATTGGTAAAAAAAAAAGCGGTGACGTTACCACTACATTTGACAATTTTGAAAATCAGTTATACAGTAGTATCATTTTTCAATGGTATTCTTTCAGTTGGGTATTCCTCCTAATCCCAGTAGGTTATGGTTTAGTCTGTCTGTTTGGAATTCTTTTAAAAGCCACGAAACCCCTCCAACAAAATCTGACTCTTTACAGAGCAAAAGGTTTTCATTGCCTTGAAGTTGCTAAGGGGCTAGGGAAGCTTTCTAACATGAGTGATGAGAACTTTAAAGCAAACAGATTTTGTGGCCCACAGGCAGAATTAAAAGCCAGTAACAGTAAGGTTTAGAATGACTACTGCACATGTTGTGAACACAGAAAAAAATAATACGTACTAAGGAAATTATGACACTAAATTTTATTAATCTGATTCATAATGCATCTATCAGTTCAGTCAAATTGGCCTCTAGTGGTGCTATCAAATCGAGCACAGCTGAAAATAAATTTTGACATCCCTTTCAAAAATTCGTATCTTGCCACAAGATTAAATACTTCCAATAGGACCACCATTTCTGGTACTGGTGGTGCTGAAGCACTTGGTTAATATGGACATCCCCGTTCATCCGCGCCAGCAGCTTCCTATGGTACAGAATGCTGGTTTAGACCTGCACAGTTGAGAACTAACGTTCAGGTCTCCTGACAGTCAATACTCAAAGAGCTACTTTAGGGTAGTTTAAATGCATGTATAGTTTCTTTCCTTTGCAGAAAGTCTGATTAATTTGAGGACAGGCTGTAGCAGTGTCACTGACTTAATTTTTCTGAGGTTTTAAAAAACTGCTTAATAGAAACAGAATGCTAAGAAGAACGTCTTACAGGCTCATTCTGTACAGGTACTGCAGGAAATAGTGTTTGGTTAGCAAATTATTTCAGATAAAGCAGGATGGTAACAGTAATACAGAAATTAGTTTCATGCTCCACTGGTATATAGGCCCACCCATTTGATTTTCAAATACTTTAATCATTATTTTGAGAGGCCTTTCAAATGATGTGGTATTTGTGATAACTTAATGTTACCGCATGTGAAATTATGTTTTTCCATATCCTGAGGGGAAAAAAAAATCTACATGCTTGTTTCTATAAAGCTGTTTCTGTAAAAAATCCAAAATAATATGCAAGTGTAATGACACTATTTCTCAGAGTTACACTCTCCTCATCTATTTCTACAAAATGTGGTATATCTGTAAGAGCACTGCGTCAGTCTACACACGGCAACTACTCTTGGAAGCACGTTCAGCTTCCCTACATCAATCCTGGAGTGCTCATTTAGTTAAAAAGCTACTTTAATTCATAGTCTCAGTAACTTAAGATTCCAAAGCCTGAATTTCTATTATAGCATTAAGAGCAAGTAACTAACACTACAGGAAAGTGTCTAACAGGGGGATGAAAATCCAGCCTTCATTAAGGAAGTAGATTCATGATAGCTGGAGAAATAAGGTTCAAGAACTACCATCAAACACATACTTTAAGGATGAAGCCTGACAAATTCATAAAGTGCACTACATGATGTGGCTGCTCACAGTAATGGGGAAAATAACAACTCTATGTCTCTGCCCACATGCACCTTGGAAGGCAACCAAAGGCAACAATTATAGAAAGAGAAAAAAAATCAATCTTGTTTTAACAAATGAAATCAGAATTTTGTCTTTTTAATTCAGATGCTAACTCACTTATTTCATGTATTCTCCCATCTAATTTGAGAGGAATAATCCAACTTTAAAGATGAAAACATTTCTTGCAAGTATCTGAAAGCTGTTTAAATAATCTAAGACATCCACAGTGTTGGTCTGATTGAAGCTGTTACAAACAATGAAGTGAGAGATAATGGGATACAAAAGACCACTTCAGTAAATCTTTTTCTCATATTATTACAATAGTATATATCATACTGACAAAACATTTAAGAATGTTTGCCAGCTAAAAAAACAATTTTGAAGAAATAAGTAATCCATAACATAAGAATTTTTCTGGTGCAGATCTTTCACTTACAATACACTTATTTCAGTTGCTCTAATCAAATAACCTAGAGGAAAATTATTATAGCTACCTTTTAATTCAGTTCAATTCTTCAAAGAGTAACTCCCATAGTTCCTCCACTGATGACCAAGTACTCCTCATTTTATTGCAGAATTGCGGACTTTGAGGGTCCCATCCTCTCATCTTCCAACAATCAAATCAGACATAAGGTACTGTCACAGTTATATAAATAAATACCTTTCATTTAAAGTACTGCAACACATATGTTTACAGATGGGTGTTGTGGAGGCACCCACAAAACAGAACAAATGTCATGTGGGAACATGTGATGTACTGAAACCAAAAATAACCAGAGGTCTGATAGACAGAAGTAAATTTTAAGTTCAGATGTCAGGTGGGAATATAATTGACTTAAGAATTCCTAAGTTTCACTAATTTCCCCTTTTAGAAAAATGACCCAAAATGTGCACACATTGACTCACAAAAGGGAAAATCTCCCATTCAAGCGTTCCCAGAATGGGGATCACTCACCCACAAGGGGCGAGTGTTCGAGTCTCCAGAAGTGTTTACTCACGAAAGTGGGGGGTGAGGACTCACTCATTCCCAGGATGTTTCCTTAGACAATATCCTGAATAAAGGGGGAAGTGTCCAACTGCAGACCTGCTGCTCCAAGGAGGACCAACTCGAATTGGCTCTCCAGTGAGGCTTTGTGTTTATACCCTAGTCAAGTCTGGTCTGTGGTCATAGTCACACCAGCGCTTACTGGCTGAGGGCTCCAGTCTCTGTAAAGGTGTGAAAACAGGGTGCAAAAGCAATCAGCAGCTGCTAGGTTTCAACAGTTAGAAAGCACTGGTCTGCAACACAGTACTGTGATTTCAGATACTTGTAATGCCACCAAGAGTACAGCAAATCATCAAATCTGCTTCCTAAAATTTACAGCCTAAGACGCCAATTCCACTCTTTCATCAGCACGTTCAGCATTGCAGAATCAAAACCCCAGATTAGATATATGTCCATTTTGCTTCCTGTGATAATGAAATTAATTCAAGTAAGAGGCCAAGAGAAGGATGACAAAACTGGTTTGACTGTGACCTCCGCCAAAAACTCTCCCTATCTGCTTAAGAATGTTAATGCAGAGGGGACATCAGCAGGATGAACCCAAAAGTGTTCTTGATATAGCAAACAAATATCGAAACAGAAAAAAAGGTGCACATTTAAGAGGAAGGTAATGAGCAACAGGCACAATTTGCCAGTCATCATAGGTAGAGTCTGCATCACAGAAATATTCTGTACCAGGAAAAGAGTGTTTCCTTTCATATAAGCACCAGATCAAACATCAGTTTCCTACTGATGGGAAACTCTAGCACTTGGAGCAGAGATGATTGCACAAACACACCGATTTCTATGCTCTATTGTTGCTACTGACTTCAACTGTATTAAGGTGCAATCAATATCTTTGAAAAGTTCTGGATATTGCACATTCATTTCAGCAGGCCTCACTGTAACACTTGCAGCATGGGTGAGGAAGTCTGCAATGAAACAGCTGGATTTTCACGATGGCTACATAAAATTTCTGCGTATTGTCCTCTATCACATTTTGAGTAGCAATAGAAAAACCTGACAATATGCAGAATTTCAAAATCTGTCCCCCTACTGTACATATTCAACTTCAATACAATTTAGAGTCCTCTGTTATAAATGGATTACTGACACATTTTGTGGTTTCAGTGAAAAGTACTCTTGAATGGCATATATAAAATCTGTAAGACTCAATTTTTATCCGAGCAAATGAGTTACAGATTGAATGACCAGCATCTTCAGCTCACAGCACGAGGCAAATCTTCAAACTGAGCCCAAGACTCAGAGCAGGCACCACAAAAATGGTAGGTAAATATCAATAAAAACTTATGTACATTCACCCATCCATAAAACAAAATCAGGATAATAGGATTGGTTTTCAAAAAATCCAAGAAAGTCTGTAACTACAGACACAGTCATAACACGTATGTGCAGCCAAGGTAAGTAGAGGTTGCAAAGTCAGCTACAGTGCCCCTTACTAAATTTGAAGACTGGACTTTGCAACCTTAACGACAGTTTTTCAATATATCTTAGGCAGGTAGTTGAAAGAAAGTAAGAATCACTGGATGAACCTTATCCATCTAGTCAAAATACTAGAATGAAATGCTGAATCTGATTCTGCCTTAATTTCACAGATACTTTAAGACCATCAGTAAAGAGATAAACAAAACAAAAAGGAAAGCAGCAACTATGTTTTCAAACATGAGGCAAGAAGAATCTCCTAGGCTCTGATGTAGTACCACATGGTATGCTTGTCTCCAACTAGAAACAGTCGTACTTATAAAGGTGTGGAAAGGGTAGGACTGGGTCAGGCAGACAGACAGTAAAATGACAGAATCCTATAAAAAGATTGACCAAATAGAACACAATTTCGAGAGTAAAAAATTCTGCAGGTTTAAAAAATAAACAAACAATTTATGTGGGTTTGTATCTTAGCCTTGACAGAAGACTGACAGACTGAAGGTAGGTTGGGCCAAAGACCCAGTCAAGCGGTTAAGCCCAGTGACTGGGACAGAGGTACTGCAGAGGGTAACAGGCCATACATTGCTTTTGCTGTGCAGCTCTCAACCCCTCACCACAACTTTCCCTAATGATATCAATAACTTAAGACGACAGAAAAAATAAAATGAGGAGCACTAAGTGTCAACTTTGTAACCTGGGAGTTTCAGCCCGCTAGAAAACACAAGCCAATAAACCAGATTCTCAGTCACCTCTCAGAGATGATTTGAATATTAAGAGCATATTAAAAATAGAAAAAGAGACTGAGATTTAACTCTAAATGGAAAACTTGCACATATTATGTACCTAAAGCCATGCTATTTAGTGAATATATAAGATGAACTAGATTCTTCATCCAAGATTGGCTCTCTCCTGGAGGGTTAATTTCCTCTGACTTTCCATTTTTGTCTGCAAGGATAAAGTCCTATTTCTCTCCAGCAAACCTTTCTTAGCACATATGCCAGGAAAAGTGGTATTTTCCAATTTCTTCATTCAGTATTCAGACCAAATCCTCTTCACATCTTTAATCTTTGAATTTAATAAAAAGGAAAAGACATACACCAAAAAGTATCACTGTACTTCAAAAGGGAAGAAACAAAAGAAATAATATAACATGAAATTGGCAGAGCAAGACTAGCGTTAAGAAGCAAAAACTTCAAAAGACTTTTCTCTAATTGAAGTTACCACAGGTTTTCATCTTTATATGTATTTTAACTGATAAGCAGCTAGCTTGAAAGCAGACAGAAAGGGACTCTATGACAAACATCAGAAATACCATTCAAGTTTCCAAAACCCTAGTATTTAGGGATTCACTTTGTGCAAAAGGTAAAAGTGTTGCTGTCCTCTGTCTGTCTCTGGAACAGAACTGCAGCAAAAATATGTCCCGGTCTATGAGCGCTTACATGGAAAGGTCCTAGTTGACTGGCTCTTTTATCTAGTTGGAGAATATATAACAAGATCCAATGTTGGAAAGAGGAAGTTGGGCAGATTTTAATTAAAGATAAGGCACACATTTTTATTAACCATAAAAAATACCCCAGAAATTATATGTCATTTCAAGCCTTGAAATCACAACCAGTTCCCTATTTCAAAAGCTCTTGTACACACTGAAGAGACATTACAGCTTGTATTACACATTAGGTTACATGATATAAGCATGGTACTCTTCTATAACCTCAAAAGATGCTGTTTTGCATGTAGGAACAGAAAAAATGTTTCAACTATTTTTAAACATTCTCAAAATGTACCTCCTTCCAACCTTTATCATTTACACTTTCTTGGTAGAAGACCGAGAGGGTAAGAAGGGTAGGAAGAAATTCATTTAAAGAATCCTCAAGTGGTACTTAAATGTGTACACTCAAAATACCCACTAACAAAGCTGGGTGAGTAGAAGATTAAAACATGACTCAGTTGTGCTACAGCTAGCTATTAAAATATATCTCAATAGGTATAAAACTGCATCTTTATTACATCTTTCATCATTTGCATTCTCTTTGCCACTGTTCTGTGATGGGATCATATAATGCAAGTTCGTAATGGTTCATAATTCACCGTGACAATGCCCAAAAGTACATGATCTCTGTGACCTCTGTCACTGTAAGGATGATTAGTGGATCAGACACTAACAAGAAACAGAAAGATTCTTTCTTTTGAGCTGTATTCCTCTTTAATTTGCATTTACTTTGACAGGAGAATGAACTTTTCCCCAACAACACATGCACACAGAGCACATCATTTCTCTTCTTTTTTGTAATAACGACCATATGATGCATGTGTTTCAGACTGTTTTTGTAGATTTGCCAGTGTTCAGCAGAGGGAATTTAGCATATTCACATTACACATACATCCTTCAGCAAGAAGGCCGATTTCTGAGAAAACTACTTTCAGAATTTTTCCCATATGGCTTCAAACAACCAGTCAAGATACGGAATTGACAGCTCTGTCAAGAATTTTAGGTACGTAATTTCACTAGCTGCATTCCCACGCATCATTATATTAAGTAATGCTTTCTGAAGGCTATAAAAAACTTCTCCTGCTTGGCAACATAGGACTCTCATCTTTGCTATTATATATGTTAAGCTATCCTGAATAGTTTTCCAAAACAAGAAATCTATGAGGCATTTAGTTTGACCTGCCTTTAAAACAGACAGATTTACATAGAGTACCAAAAACTGTACAGACAACATAATAGCGAGGGAGAAAAGTAACAGAACTGATGAAAAATTGCGAGGACGACTCAAGAGTGAACACTACTAAAAAAGCCAGCTCTTCTTTGCAGAGAGGAAAAAGTACAGTTTAATCTCAATGAGTCCCGATTTCTAAAACAGATACATCAGCAAGCAAAGACTGAAAAACTGCAGCAGATTTCTATCAGACTATCACCACTGGCCTGCCATTCTAGAGGCCAAATTAAGACACATTCAAAGAAAAAAAACTGATACAAATGCCATCATTCAAATCGACCAGGATTGTGCCATACAGTAAAAATAATATGGTAAAGGAAGCAACTGCCACACAAACGACGATTTAAAGAACCAATTCAAGCAACAGGAGGCTATATACAATTAACAATCCTGTGCAGCTGAAGACTGCCTACAGCTTGATGAAGAAAAAAATTAAATGATTGAGTAAATATTACACAGTATAGCTTAACTCTACATATTTTATTCATTTCTCAAGAAAATAACATCCTATCAACTAAACAGTCTACACAACAAGAAAATTCAAGAACCTGTGTTCAAAAATGAACACGCTTTTTCTGACAATTAGAAGTATGCCACAGAAAACTTCAACTAACCAGCATTCTAGGAAATACTTGTTTTGTTGATCTAAGAAATTCAGTTTGGCTTGTCACCCTAATGAAGCTATCAGCCAGGGCACTACCACCTGCATCTCTTGCATAGAACTGAGAGACACAGAACACTACTTTTTACCAAGTTGTAGTTTGCAGGAGAGAAGATAATCAGGTTTAAGAGAAATAATCTGTCAATCCAAGTGATGCCGTTTTAAGAAATTACTTCTTATAATAGCTAGAGGTCTGGAGTACAAATCTGAGCACTTCTTCAAGACAAAAGATGAAGTGGCCTACTCTTTCAAAAACAGCGATGAGTCAAATTAATTAGTAATATTATGTATTAGTAATATTAATACATATTAGTAATACTATGTATCAGTAATAATCCTGGACAGTCAGTTACCCACTAGTTTCGGCCACAAGTTAATTAATCCTCAGTTCTTCCTTCAATTTATCCAAAGGTTTCAATGTTTGCATGATGTGCAAACCATACCTCTGCATGAAAAAAAAACAAAAAACAAAAAAACAAACTGTCAACCATTTCACTTTCGTCTTCGAACAGAAGTGAAAGTTTAATGTCTGGTCCAAGAACGCTACAGAAAATAGGCTTAGTGGTAGCATTTCAGTACTTCCAAAATACACTACTTCTAAGTATCTGGTGCCAGGAGAGACTCAGAATTATTTTGCTTCTTGGACTTTAGTAAAACATTGTAAAACAAAGATAAAATACCAGTTAGACCTTTCTTAGCTACACTGCAAACTCAAACTTTTACACTGCTTCCCTGAACACCCTCTCATGCTGCAACAGAACTACCAGGATCTCAGTAATACTAATGATGACCCTGATTCTGCACTTGGATCCAGATAAGCAATCCCATGCATACACCCACTAAAGTCATCGGTAAGTGCACTGAAAAGTAGATGGCTAACAAAACCATACAACTGTCACATGTACTCTGATTTCTAAACTCATATGCAGTCCTGCAGACCACCTGAACAAGTCAGCAAAAGTCCCTACCAAATAAGCAGTGACAACCAGGAAGCCCATATATATTTTTTGAGAGTAGGAAATACAAAAACCCTGTATTTATAGCATCATATAATGGTTTGGATTAGAAGAGACCTTTCAAGATCATACAGTCCAACTCCCCTGTTGTAGGCAGGGACATCTTCCACTACATGAAGTTGCTCAAAGACTGAACCGATCTAACTTTGAACATTTCCAAGGATGGAGTATCCACAGCTTCCCCAGACAACCTGTGCCAGTGTCTCACCACCCTCCTAAGAAAAAAAATGTCCTATATCTAATTTAAACCTATACCCCTGTTTAAAACTGTTGCCCCTTGTCCTGCCACTACAGACGCTAGCAAAAAGTCTTTCTCCATCTTTCTCAAGCCTTCTTTTAAGTACTGAAAGATCACAATAAGGTCTCCCTGGAGTCTTCTCTTCTGCAGGCAGAACAACCCCAACTCTCAGGCTTTATTCACAGCAGAGACGTTTCAGCCCTTGCATCATTTTCATGGCTCTCCCTTCAACCCACTCCATCAGGTCCGTGTCTTTCTTGTGCTGAAGACTCCAGATTTGGATACAGTACATCACGTGAGGTTTCACCAGGGCGGAGCAGAGGGGCAGAATCACCTCCCTCAACCTGTTGGCCATGGTTCTTTTTAGCGAACCCAAGGTACGATTGGCTTTCCAGGCTGCAAGTGGACATTGGTGGCTCATGTCAAGCTTTTTAACCACCAGTATCCTTAAGGTCTTCTACGCAGGGGCATATAGCCTGAAGTCTGTATTGACACCGGGGATTGTCTCAAGTCAGAAGTAGGACCTTGCACTTGGCCTTGTTGAACTTCATGAGGTTCACATGGTCCCACTCCCGAAAGCTGTCAGGTCCATCTGGATGGCATCCCTTCCCTCTAGCAAATAACTGCACCACTGAGCTTGGTGCAGTTGATCAAAAAATCCACCCACAAATTTGTTGAGGGTGCACTCCCCACCATGTCATTGACGAAGACATTAAATACTGTTGCTCCTAGACCAGACTGTCGAGGGAGATCTTTTCTACAATGCCACCACATAAGGTATTAATTTTTCAGGCAAGCCCATACCATACTCTATTCACATTAGTCTCTTTCAAAATACAGCAGAAAAATGTTCAAGTGACAACATGAAGGATGACAAACAGGAAACTTCCATGGAATTAAGAGTGAGAGAACACAGACTAGGTAGCTCAAAATCAAAACAAGAAAGAATGTATTCTTCTTTAGTATTTCTCATAATAAAAAGGGGATATACATTAAAATCAAAAGATAATGCATATATTTTGTTTTATAAAACACCAACACATATCACTTTTCCCTCAAGTGGCAGAAAATAGAAATCAGGCAAGTACACAGACTGAAACCTCCAGCTTTATTAAGTAGAATATTTCACAAGTAATAAATGTCATTGAAGGTGTAAGACAGCTTCTAAGTCACAAGGCAAGGCATAAGTTAAACAGGTTAACTAGAGGATTCCACTCCGTGCTTCCAAGCAAGGTGCCAAAGACAGCACATACAATGGACGGACTCTCTAATCCAGTATAGTGACTCTTGTACTTCTGGAACCCGAATCGCTAACAAAACTACAAGGTACACTTGACAAAAATAAAGTATCATTATGAAGACGAGTTCAACCATGCACAGAGCATGAATAAATCGATAGCCTTAAAAAACCCCAACCCATCAAACACCTACCTTCAAGATTCCTAAGGAAAGCAAATGTCATCTTTAAGATAGACAACTCAGGGAACTGAAGGCTGGTCAGCCTCACCTCAGTCCCTGGGAAGATCATATACGAACTAATCCTGGAAACCATTTCCAGGCACATGAAGAACAAGAAGGTGACTTACAGTCAGCACGGATTCACAGTGGGGAAGTCATGCTTGACCAACGTGATAAACTTGTCCAATTAAATGACTGGCTAGGTAGACAAGGTGAGAGCAGTGGATGGTGTCTACCTTGACTTCAAGGAGGCCTTTCACACTGTGTCCCGTAGGATCTTCATACACTAACTGTTGATGTATATTGATGACACAGAGAGGTGGACTGAAAACTGACCAAATGGCCCAGCCCAGAGGCTGGTGATCAGAGCAACAAACTCTAGTTGGAGGCCAGCAACTAGCAGCGTGCCACAGGGGCAAATACGGGGTCCAGTCCAGTTCAATTATCTTCATTAATAATCTAGATGATGGGACAGAGTGTAATCTCAGCAAGTTTTTAGATGACACAAAAGTGGGAGAAGTGACTGATACACAAGAGAGTTGTTCTGCCAGCTCGAGGGACCTGAATAGGCTGCAGAAATGCGCTGACAGGAACCTCAGGAAGTTCAGCGAGGGAAATAGTAAAGTTCTGCTTTTGAGGAAGAACAACACTCGTCAACAGTATATGCTGAGGACCACCCAAATGGAAAGTAGCTTTGCTAAACAGGACCTGGGGTTCCTCACCAAAGTGAGCAGGAGTCAGTGTGCCCTTACATGAAAAATATCTAAGAGTATCCTCAGCTGCATTAGGAGGAGTCTTGGCAGCAGGCTGAGGAAGGTGATCCTTCCCTTCTACTCAGCACTGGTGAGGATGCATCTGGAGTGTCGGGTCCAGTGCTAGGCTCCTTTAGTAGAGGAAAGATATAGAGCCACTGGAGAGAGTCCAGCAAAGTTCAGAAAGATGATGAATGGACATGAATACCTTACATATGAGGAGAGATTGAGAGAGCTGGGACTATTCAGCCTGGAGAAGAGAGGGCTCAGGGGGATCTCATGAGTGTGTATCAATACCTGAAGGAAGGGTGCAAGGAGGACAGAGACAAGCTCTTTCCAGCGGTCAGTGACAGGACAAAAAGCAATGGGCACAAACTGAAACACAGGAGGTCCTTCCTGAACATCAGGAAAGACTTTTTCACTTTGAGTGTGACCCAGTACTGGTAGCAGGTTGTCCAGGAAGGTGGTGGGTCAATCCACCACAGAGATGTTCAAAAGCTTTCTGGACATAGTCCTGGGCAACCAACTCTGCTTGAACAGAGAGGCTGGGCCAAATGACCTCCAGAGGTCCCTCCCAACCTCAAACCATTCTGTGATTACCTTGCTAATAACTATGACAACAGAACAGTCATGTTCTTTTTACGTATCTAACACTGCTTCTGTAAGAGAAGTGAACAGCGCAAATCATCTAGAACTTCGAGATTTTCACTTAACTGAAGTCTACAGGATTAAGGTGTTTTCAAAATAAACTGAGAAAGTAAATTCAGGTTCAAACTCATATCACACCTTAAGTGTCCATACTTATACTCAAACTGATACTCAACTTATCATCTAGGGTAAGAAAACAAAAGGAAAAAACAAAAGGGGTGAAATGATGCTTAAAGCATATGTAGAGGCACACACCTATATTTAAACCTGCTTTCATGCTAAAAAAAAGTTGCACAGTGTTATTCTGGTAGTTGCTTTTCTGCAAACTTAATTACAAACTACATTTTAAAACTTACGAGATGTAATAAAGTAGCAAAATGCCATTCCAGGATATGAGATCATGCTGAAGTCACAAAGAAATCTCCCAAACTGTAACATACACCAAAAGCACTCTATGTTGCAGGGCTCACAAAACTGCAGACTAAAAGCAGAAAAATGTCATCCCCAAACTACGTCACAGAAGGACCACAAGTCCATATAGTACAAGCTCCAAAGAGAAGATGGTGAAAGGTGGTTTTTATCAGTTTCTCATACACTGAAGACCGAGCAGGAAAATAGGTATTAGTTTAGGCTCAAGAAAATTTTCAGACAGCTACTTTGTAGGCTATTTTCATAGATGCCTTCCATTCTCAGCACATATGCTCAGAAAAGTCAGACATTCTGAAAAGTCAGCCTTGCACAACCTCGCATGAAATGACTCGCCTCCTTCAACAGACAGTGATACCTGCCCCTATACTCACCACATTGCTAACCATTTAAACTTTGGGACTCGTATGGCTGCCATAGGTAAATATTACCTCAAAAAGACAGAAGCCAAAAATGTCTTGTTAACTCAATAATTTTTTTGCACACTTACATTATCGGTCATTTACATAGTTAGGTTCATGAGTTACTATAATTTTGCACATAAAAATTCTACAAGTTGTGTCTAAAATAACCCAGTTTTACAAAGGATCAAGTTTAAATACTTTGGAAAGATCATCTCTGATACAATTCTGAATATCTCCACAGATATATCATGTCTTAATCAAAAATACGCATTTTACGCCTAAATAAAATTCTAGGTTTATTTAGGTGCAAGTCTGCTGGTATAAATTACGTTGTTCTACTTCTGTCGGTGTATCACGTGTACCTTATATATACAATGTTTTTTTGCTATGTATATTTTACTAACCAAATCATAAAAGTAACAAACTGAATCTTATCCCAACAAGATATACAGCAATGATAAAAATAAAGTGAAAATAACTGAGCTGGTGTTCCACAGTTCTTTTGAATTATTTGAACAGTTGGACTAGATGATCTCTAGAGGTCCCTTCCGACTCTGACAATTCTGTGATCCTGGCTGACACTGATGTGCTCTCTTCACACCTTCTAACGCAGCTGAAAGCTTATTATGAATCAACAGAAGGATGTTGTTACAACTTCTCATAGATATGGCCATCTATGCCTAAAACCACAATGAGACTCCACAGCGTGGATCAGAGTTTTAACTGATAACAGGCACATACGAAGCAAAATTATTGTCCCTTTGTAGAAAAGCATCACAAAAATGTAGTAAGTACCTTACAAAATGCACCACCCAAATAGCTTGCAAAATTAAAGATGGCAGGAGGTCAGACCACTTAAGACCACAAAATCAACAGGCTAATGAGTTAAACCCATGATCGAAACCACTGCAGGTGTTCACAACCATATTTTATCCTTGCCGTATTGTAAAGCGTGTTCATGAATATCTCCAATACAGTATTGCATTGCTTTACATTGCTAATACCGCACATATAGTCAGGTTCCAATAGCAATAATAGTTCAGCTAACATGTAACACTTCTTTACGAGGATGGAACTCAGTCATTGTCCTAATCACATTGATCTACTACCTAACCCTTCATACTTTCCAGTACCTTGGCTTGCATCTTAGCTTAAACTCCTTGCTTTAAAACAAACTTACATAGCTTTATTCTCTCTCAGAAGAAGAAAAAAAACAAAACACCAAACAAAACCAAAACATTACCTTCTGAGGAGTCAAAACCCTCTGTCTGAACTTCTCAATTGTATCTTGTCCTGCAGCTGCCCATGCACTGGCAAATGCTTCAGCTTTGTCTTGATCCAGGTGAATGCTCTGCAGCTGATGCTGCAATGAAGCAGGCTTCAAATTATGATAGACTGCCTGTTAAAAGGAAAAATAAGTGCCATTGTCGAGTACTGCTCTACAAGTTGTGCCACATATATTCTATCATAGATGGCCACCATGTTCGCACAAGATTTTTACAAGTAACTTCGAGTGCAAGCATCCTGTTTATCTTAACCCTCTGACTGAAGATAATTACACTTTCCTATTTCAGTTGTATCTTCAAATGCAATATTATAAATGACTCAAGGCAGACCAACTATGAAAAAAATGCATATGTAAGCCAGATCTGACGATATGCATATCTTTCCACTGTACATAATGCCATAGCAGCTACCACTGAAAAAAAAAATAAATAAAATCTAAGCTTTGAAGTCAATCCAAACGAAGTAAGGAAATGTTACTGTGCAAAGCAACCCTGAACTACAAGGTGATATTGTGAAAAGACAGGAATAGTTTGTCAAAAAAAGGCAAGTTAGGTATAACATCCCTATTAGAGGCAATTTTTGTGCTATATAATAAGGTGGTCTCCACTTTCAAAACAGGACTCCATCAACACCAGGGCAGGGGAAAAAAAAAAAAGGGAAAAAAAGAAACAACATATGCCGCATGCAGCAGAGACCATGTGGCAGTTTTATTATCTAGAATGTGTCTATAGACCAAAGGGCTGTTAAAAAAAAGTTATCCTCTGACAGAACAAGCAGCTACTCTAAGAAGCACAGCTATCAGGAAGAACACAAAGAGTCCTCATAAAACACACATTCCATCTGTGACTCTGCTTTGGGCAGACATTAAAATCCTTCCCTTCCTCCTTTCTTAAACGCAGAAGAAGTCCTAGAGAAGACTGACCTGCTTTTTCTACTTCAATAATTACCATATAAATGAAGTAGTCTGATAAAATTAGGACCAGGACACAAAACAGGTAAGTCTGATGTTTTGTTGAGATGAAAATTCAAAATTGCAGTCTGTCTGTAATCTCAGGTTTCCTTTTGATTTTTCAGTGTATAGGAGCCAAGGGAAGAACTGTTTGTTTTTTCACAATGCCATGGAATGTGTTAACTAAGTGAATTAATCATCAATTGACATGTAAGAAAAGACAAAGTTCATATCCCACAACAGACTACCAGTATGCATGCTCTCTGCACAGACTACACTTACTATACTTGCATGAGAGGGACGGATAACATCTCAGCTGTGGCAATTTCTCAGCAAGTTACCACATACATTGGCTTCTCAAGTTAAATAGTGGTAGACCGCAGAACCAGAAAATTGCCTCTGATTACAAGATCTTTAGCTCTACATCATGCAGTCACCTACTCATTCTGATACTAGACGCATCAGGTGTGCCTGTTTGCCTAAGTACAGACTGACTCTGTAAGTGAAAATTTTCCATAACTGACACTTCATGTAACTTAAGCAGTGCTCAATAATGCCACCTACTATCTTCCTTACAGGAATTAAAGAAATGCACTTCTGGCTTGTTTACAATGAGCAAGAGGAAAGACTATTATCATATACATAATTATCACTTGTCTCAGAGGCCATGCAGAGTTTTCTTCCACCACCTATATTTACAGTAGCTGGAGATTCACTCCACAAATGTCATGAGTCCAAGATGGGCAAAAAAAAGCAGTAAAACCATAGTCCCAAAACATGAATAATATACTATAGATTAATGTTCTCACTGAATCCTTTTTAACTTCACTTTTATATCTTTGAAATTCACAAATGGATTTTAGGAAAATGTATTTATCCATTTATAATGATAAAAACAAGGTACCTGTTCGAAGATGAATGATATAGTTTCAAGAACTAGATGAAGATCCTGCTTTTCCAACGAAAAAGCAATTTGAAGTTTTTCTTCCTCCTCTTCACTGAAGCTGCTTTCAGCCTGAAGCACAAAAATGGTTAGTCCTGACATTCCATTAAGCAACCAAGAAAATACTTGTCAAAACAAATACTTTCTCTCCATTTTTATAAATATAGTAGCTCTCCAGTTATCTCTAAATAGAAATAACAAAGTTAAGCTCTTTTCCAACAAAAAAAATTATAATGCAGTTCCTCTCACTGAAAGTCAAAAGTAAAAGCCAACAGTATTACATGAATTATTAGGATTACTTGAAATACATCACAAGAAAATGCTTTCTCTTTGCACCTGAGAGACACTAAAGAAACATTTTTCTTTCAACTATCAGATCATCTCCAACAACCTTTCATAAATAAAAACAAGAAAAGTACAAAGTGCATTACTTGAATCAGAAAAAAGAAGGCAAAACTAGTGAAGTTAGTTATAGAACCTTCCTCCACTTGGGACACTTCTGGAAACCACCTATGCTGTTATCAAGGAAATAAAGATTGATTGTATGCTTATTTTGAAAGCCAGATTTGAATCTATAGCCTACTATATTACTGAAAAAAGACTGAGATTGTGCTCTACTTTTACAATCAGCTATTACATTTATTACACTACAGCAAATTAAATAGTAATTTAAATGCAGGTATTGACATCTTTTAAAACGTAATTACTAACAAATCTATGCTAGAGACATCAAAACACCATCTTTAGACCATTTAGTAATTCAAAACTGCAAGGCTACATAAAAAAAGCAATTCAGCTGTCAGAATAAACAAAATCAGGCAATTGCAGAAACTCTTCAATGATCACAATGAATGTAGTAAGAGCATCAAAATGGAAACATTATTTGAATCGTTAGCTGTTGGAGATGCAGAGCTCTATCTGCTTTGTTAAGGTAATTTTATTTTAAACTGAGTAATTTGTGAAATTGACTTAGTGGGCTAAATTAAAAAGACCACTCCAGCTCATGTAAACACTGATTAAAGCTGTTAAGAGATACTAAACTGCTACTGAATACAACAAACAAGAGAATAACAAGCTGACAATACTTTCCAGTTAATGTTCATACAAAACAAATGTGAAAACCCTCTGCGATAGCAGCAGCATTCCACGCTAGTAATTCTGGTAGGAAAAAAATCAGCATCTTAATCAAATAACCAAAACATTCCATATAGTCTCAGAATTATGAGATTTAATATATTTGTATTTTCGAGCCATGTTGCTCCTACTTGTAATATTTTTAGTTTGTATATATACATCTGTGGAAATATATTTCCTGCATTTCTTTTTATATTTTTTCTAAGCATAAAACAAGAGTAAACAAAACCTGAAACTGAAAGATAAAGGAATTCAATAAAATCATTTCTGGTTTAGAACTTATTTTACAGCTTCCCCTGGAATATTTAGGGCCAAAGTTAGATATAGTCTCCATTAGACTTTTTGCCACTGTGGAGCAAAACTGACTTCTGATCTTACTTTATTTATTTTTTCATTTATTCTGCAATTGAAAAAAAACAAAGCAAACTCACACTTCTGTAAAGATGATAAAAAAATTCACCAAAAGTCATGGACTTTATTTTTAACCTCAATTCCACAGATTACTTTAGTTGATGGACATAGAGAAATGCAAAAATAAATAATATATATGCATTCCGTGTTCTCCGTATAAAGGCAAGAGTGGAGTTTATGCAAAAAGCCCGGTAATGTGTGTCTTCTCCGAGAGCATTCTGAGAGACACCAGCATCTGGAGGCAGCTTCTAAGCATTACTGGTTCTCAGGCCATTCACCTTCAGCCATTCATTACTGGTTCTTATTTCATTCACCTGAAAGAGTCCTGAACAATTAGGGATACGTGGAATCATGATCACAAGCACCTTAAAAAAAAGAAAAATTAAAAAAAAAAATAACCCCTAGGGAAGCAATTGTTCCTTAGCAAAACAGGGTGTCGCATCTGTCCCCAAAAGACGACTTCGTAGAACCGGGGCAGAGGAGGGACGCAGCTGCTCCCGGCTGGGCTCCGGTTCCCGGTCCCTTCGCGCTCCTCAGCGGGAAGGGCGAGGCTGC